>JAOWBP010009948.1:0-19404 GCA_028571105.1 Tragopan temminckii | reverse complement strand
TTCATTGTGTCTCAGCTCTAGCCTAAAACAATCATTGGAAGAATGACAAATTCTCAGCATCCCACTTCCATGTGTCAGGCCTTAAAAAAAGCCAGTTCATTATTATTATTGCTCATACTATGGTATTCTAAAGAGATACAGATAATGTCCCACAAGATAAGTACGGGCTCAGTGTGAAAATCTCCGGGTGACTCTCTATAGCCTTTATTATGAAATGTCCAGAACAGGAAATCATAATGTTTCCTGCTAACCTATAAATAATTTCCCTACACTTGTCATTAATATTAATGCACTTTTGCAAATTTCAATATGTCTTTGAATTGCATTGTCTCATAACATTTTCCAGACACCTTTCCTAATCTGCATAGCCAAGAGCTGCCTTTCCCAAGTGAAAGCCCTGGAGTGGCCGTGTGGCTGAGCACATTTTTCCTCCCATGTGTTTGAATTTTCCCTTGGGTGCCGCTGTTCCAGGTACACTGCAAGAGTGCAAATAGTAGCCTCTGCGTTCACATTGTTGGATAATACATCATCAGTTTCAATACCTCTGGAAACCAGCTGCAGTGTCTTAATATAAAAAATGAATGCATGAAACTAACCATGGCTGTTTTCCAAATATTTGTCAGGTAAATGTTAGCTTCACCGAAGACTTGACAAAAGTAGTCACAAAATACTAGATATATAATAAAAGCAAAAGAACCACCATCTTCATATCTGTCCCTCTTTAAGATGTGAATAATAGAGGAACAAAAAGATGCTGAAAATTAATGGAACTATAGTAAAGTAATGAATCCACAAGTCAGGAAACTTATCTAAAACAGGATTGCATCTGAATTCCTTTATTTTTCTTTCCCATGGCCATTCTGGCTGTCAGACACTGAATCCCAAGGGTGATCATGAGTTCTATCATGACCCTTCTCCTCTGCTAGGCTATATAATAGGTGAAAGAGCAGCTTCTGGACCAGACTCATAGCTAAATTTAGGACATGTACATGTAATTTGTCTTCACAGCAAGTTGAAACACACTCGGTGATGAAACTCTTCACAACTCCAAGATAGAAACAGGACTTATGCCCTTCATTTACAACTTCTTCTTATACTGCAAAGCTACTGATACAGGGATAACACTGACTTTGGAGTCCTTTGTAGAAGATCCCTTAAACTGCCTTCCTTTTTGAGCTGGTGGGATTTCTAGGCAGCTTAAACTAGTCAGAGGTCAATGACTGGACGCCCGTGGTTCCTGTGATTTGTGTTCGATTCAAACTATGAAGAACAGTATGAGCCTGTCCTCAATTTAAAAGTCTAATTACTAATTACTTTTTATGAGTATGAGGGCTTTTACTTTCAGATGAGAATGAGAGCTTTTTGAAGTTAAAAATCAGTATTGGTTTCACAAATGCCATGTAGAAAAACAATAATCATAGTCTTTCAAAGATTTCTGCCATTTTAAATCTATGGTATAGCAAGCAAACCATGTTTTAAAAATGAGATACAATATGTAACCGTATTCTGTCATATGGTGGCTTCACACTCTACCTCCTTCATCAGGTTATGTGAAGCACTGCTCATCAGGAATGGGCTTTCTGCCCTAGCGTGTCCTAATAAAGGAATGGGAATATTTCTGTGACTATTAATTAAGAGCATAAAGACAGGAAATCATGTACTAGCCAAAAGATGTTTGAGCCAGGTAGAAATCCATACATTTTTGTCATTGTGGCTAAATCAGGTTAACCAGTCACTCATACATCAAATACTTAAGATACAATTTGAGAATTTGACTCCCTGAGATATCTGTGTTCTTTCTGAACACTCTCAAGCTATGACTGCTGACTTTCAATAGTCCAAATCTCTAAGAGAGGATAAATTTACCTGACTGTGGTAAAAATGCAGTCAGTCATTAATTTCACTTAGCACTCCTTAGGGATTATCTCACTGACTGGAAGATGAGCCAACTTTCAATACAGGGCCTAATTCAGCTCTCTTAACAGTCAGAAGAATATTTTTCTTTGTGTTTAACTGAAGTGGAATGAGGAACTTAAATCAAAAGAAGACTCCGGTACACTCATCAGTTACATTTTGTTATGCGAAAAGAGTTTTCTACTTTGATGGAACTTGCACGGTATGCAAACTTCAGTACATAAAGAAGCTGATCAGTAATTAAGCTCCAGCCCAAAGAAGAGTAATTTACATTGCTCTGAACACAATGCATCGGTTTAAGGGTTATGATAAGCATAACCCTCCTGGAGAATAAAGTAATGGTCTGTGTTTTGAGAAACAAAAAATGTATTTTGACTTTGCCACTTGCTTTTTTTTTTTGTGTGTGTGTTTATGTGTGTGTGAGTGAAAGAATGCTTATAATTTCAAATTAATTGACAAGACAGAATCCTATATTTAAACCAATTTATGTTCTTTCTAATTCTCTAACAAGATTTGAATTCAAATTTTCCATCTATACAAAGCAAAGATGTGATGTATGTAAGTTTCAGCATCCCCTTGGAGATTGTTTTATACATACATTGAAACATCTTTCTTCAAAAGTTTGCATTAGCTGCTAGAAATATCTTTGTTTCCATTGAGTGAAGGCAAAATCCTTTCACTTTAGCTGTCTGGCAATTTAAAAACAGAATTATTTCTTATCTATTTCTCTATTCTTTGTGATAGAATTCAGAATGTTGACGCATGAAAACAGTAACACTGGGGGAGACATAAGGTTTCTCTGCAACATAAACTTGAGAAATAGAAAAATATATTTGTACTAAGTACTGTAGCTGTAGTTTGTTATCTCTGTAAAGCAATTTAAATCCGTACCTGTTTCATGTTATAATTACACTAGATATCAATACTTCTATCACCATCTGCTGTATTGCTGATGATCTATCAATTTCCCTTGCAATTATTTTAGCATATGTATATCTCTAATATATCTTATATTACTCGCTTGTCTAGAGCCTGGAGTTTGTCTTGAAGAAATTCATTTAAAATCTTACCTTTATCGGAAAGCATGGATTTTGTCTTTCACATGTCATCTGACACTCCTTTCCTGTTAAAAAGCTGGTTCTACTTATGCTCTGAGGTGTGAATGAAATGTCATGGTCTATGTACTGTCCCCACACCATAATGATGTCAGAATATAGGTTGTCTTCGGTGACAGCCTCATTAGATGCGTGAATTATCTTCCTTGTCACTTCTCGAACCTGGGAAAAGAACTAATTTACCTTGAGTGTCAAGTAGTACTTACTTCTCACAATCTGATAAAACAGTAAAATCAGGATGAACAGTAACAAAAGGTATCTCCTCCCACAACCCCTCCTTGGAATACTTCAAATTGTAGAGTAGTTTTAACGGCTTGCTTGAAGAAAAGAAAAAAAAAACAAAACCAACAACCAAAATCTGACAGTGTTAGTTTTGTTCAGGAGCTGAAACACTGGTGTCCAATGGAGATTAAGATGTTTCAGTTAAGTTTTTCTATGTATTTGCCAAATGAGCTGTGTATCTTTAATCTGTTCCTTCTCAGAGAATTTTGCAAACCTTGTGCTTTTTTTTTTATACTGCCTATAAGTTTTCTTTCTATTTTTTTGTTTTCTTTTCCTTTAACAAATGGATTCTGCTGAGCAACCTCAGCTCAGCATGGATACTCAGCGATTCTGGGCTGTTCTGAATAAAGAGAGCATCTTCAGCCCAGAAGACAGGCACAGTAGCAAATACATGGTAGCTGGAAACTCTGCTTCGTTATTCCAGGCAGGAAGAAGCCACAAAATATTTCCTGAATCACTTCTGTGAAAATTGCACAGAGATACAGATGCTTAGAGGGAATGTGGATACACCAGCGTGATATGCTCAGCTGACACTGATCGCTAACTGAAGCTACTGAAGCAAAATCAGCAGTCAGTTTGATATGATTAGGATATCGATATTATTCACAAATTCCTCCCTCATGCTGCAACACATTCCATCAATTAGGAGTCAAGCAGTTGAAAGGGCAGCACATAAAGTAGAGTAAAAGTCTGTAATAAATATGAGGGTTATATAATGAATGCATAAGGCAGATATAGTTAAATAGAATTGGTGAGGACAAGAAGCAACATGGGACTTGCTAAGAACACCAGTCTTTATACTGAAATAGTCAAGGGTAGATATACATGGCACTCATCAGAAATACAAGTCCTTATATCAGTATTTGAATAACATTCATGGTCACAAGTCTCAAACTTTTTTTCTTCCAATTCGGAAGATACTCTAATTGGAGTTAAAGTTCTCAACTATGTTGCATTCTATCACTTTACAATAATTCTCAAACTTCAAAGAATCATAAAATCATAGAATCATAAAATGGCTTAGGTTGGAAGAGATCTTAAAGATCCATGAGCTCCCACTCCCTACCATGGGCAGAGTTGCCAATGACTAGATCAGGCTTTATGACCCTGCCTGGCCTTGAACATCTCAGGTTGGACTTATACCTTACATTCATTTTATTTACTAGTTTCTTTTTAAAGATTATGAGTAGTTAGTCAGTAGTAAAAAAAAAAAAAAAAAAAAAAGATGAAATAATGTAAATGGGAAAAAACAGCTATGGCACTAGTTTTATCATATCTTCCAATTAAAACAGAGTAGTTTTCTGGTTGTCAGATATGATCAAATTCTATGAAACCATGTAAGGTTTTTTAAATGTGCTTTACTTCACAAGTATGTACTGTAATGAATCTAAAAATAGGCAGTTTGTAAAGCCTGGAAATTTACTTGTGCAAATGTCAGATTTTCCTCTCCAAGCACTAAATTATGTAGCTTAGAGAGAATGTTATTTAATTAATTACATGAGTTGCAGGTGACATTAACACTAAATTCTCTTTTTCATCCTTATTAAACATGTGGTGGTTAAAATAACAAGATTTTGAGCCCATTAAAAGTCAAGTTTCAAGAAATGATGAGAAACCAGGAATAGTAAGTCTAGCTCAAATCATTGTACATTGCAATGGGAATTTTTCACTCAGTCCCCTAAACAGATACATTTCATTCAAACTCTCCTCCCCGCTATTTACTAAGCGTACAGGCTGCAAAGATTTGTAAATACTGCAAAGTCTTCTTAGCTTAGTAAATTGAACTTCCTAAAAAATAAAATTCTGGTTTGATAGTAATATTTTTCAATTAAGGTATGTTATTCAAGGTGGCAACATTGTGTATTTATACACATACAATACATATAGATTACACATGTTGCATATGCATTATATTTATTTAGTTAACAGCCATTCTTGTCCTCCTTTCCTGAATAAGGAGTCATAAAGCCATCAGCAAATTTATGTAGGAACAAAATTCTGGAGACCAAGTAGTGCAACTTTCTGTTACAAGAAGAAAATAGGCTATTTAGAGCTCCAAGAGCATCAAGCTCTTGGCTCGTAGAGATTTCCAGTGAGGGATACTCCAGAAGTAGTCTAGTTAGTTTATTGTGACATTTAGTTTTTCTCACAGCAAAGCATTTTTCTTATATCAAGAAAAACATGGAGCAACTTGTAGCTGTTGGCTCTTGCTTTGCAAGTGTGCATCACTGTGAAAAAGTACCTTCCTCTTTCTGTAATGCCCTCTTCAGCATGAGGATACTTTGTCTAGGTCTACCCTCTGGTTCCTTTCCTCAAGGCTGAGCAATAACAACCCTGTGTCCACGGTTGCTCTGCAACTGAAGGAAGTCCTGCCTGCTCTTTCTATGGTCCAACTTCTTTTGCTGTTTGATTTATTGATGTAAATGGAGGTTTTTTGTGCCAGATATGTTTATGTCCAATGTTTCACATGCTAAACTTTCTAACCAGGGGTAGCTGGACTCCATTGTATCGAACGCTGGGATCCCATCCTCGAGGTTGACTGAGTCCATCTTCATAGGTTGGTGGGAGCCATCTAGCCAAGGCTGTGTTGGATGCTCCCCATCTAGTATGTTCCCTGGGAAAAAAGAAGAAAACAAAGAAAAATTGTGCAGAAAGAATCTTCACCTCTGAATAATTCTGAATATAAAACAATCGTCAGCCACAGGACAATATTTCCTTGTAACAAGATGTTCAGATAATGATCTTGGCAAAGGAATCAATTATTGGTCTTCACATATGCCAACATCAATTTAACATGATGGATGTTATCTGACTCATGTTTCTAATTTATGTTGGCTACCTTTTGATGTCTTTGAAGTACTTGCCCATGTTGTGACTTCCTGATAATGAAATTACATTCCTCTGGAGTCAGAAATACTGTTAAGGGCTTTCGCATTTTTAAAAAGATGCTTTTTCAGGGCAATAGCTTGGGAATCAAGATTTAGGAGAATATGATGGAGCCTTACTATGGAAGTGAAGAAAGCTGAAAAGAAAAAATGGGTACTAGTCATACAGAGGTGATCATTTAACAAGATCTAAGAAGAAAGAAGAATGAAAGGAGAATGATGCCTTAAACTGTTGGATTCAGTGGCAGAGCTCCTACTTGTTGCATCTTTTTTTTTTGGGAAGGCCTATGAACAAGCCTAAGCTCTGGTACGCATTTAGTTGTTAAAATCATCCAGCATTTCTCCAATCAACAACTGGCTGTGCACACCTTGGGATTAGTGCAGACCAGTTTTCCATGCTGCAGCCAGCCTTTTTAGAAGAAGGTAGGAGTGTAAAATGGCTCAGTCAAGAGTTTAAGTGCAAAAGAATGTAGGCAGCATTAAGGTCATCCTTGATTAAATAGTCATGAAATTATTCACGGTCTTTTCATTTATTAGTTCAGTCATTGAGTCCTGGGCTTGACCCAGTGAATTTTCCTACTATCATAAAAATTTCTATTGCATTTTCCCTAAGTGGAGAATATTTTAGGTGTTTTTTTATTGTTTGTTGATTTTCTTTACATGATCTGTGCAATATATTTTATTATTGCTAAGTATATAAGGTATTAACAAGAAATACAGTTTTAGAAATGCACGCAGTGATCTCTGACAGTTAGTAGAAATATAGCATGTTACAGCAAGTTTATATTTCTATTGGGAATTAAAGAGGGAGCAGTTACTTTATTAATCTTTCATTGATCTTTAGCACACTGATATGACTCAATTTGCCAAGTAATATGGTAGAATAATGCACTTAATTATCCACAATAATTCACATTTGAAGGTTGAAGTATGTTTCAATAAAGCATTCAAATTAGTTACAGTTGATTGGTCTTTATTGAAATTGCATAAAATACTGCACATAGTGTAGTGCTATTTCACTCAGTTAAAAATAATGAAATGTTAATTTTGCTGCTTAAGTAGTGATTTTTCTCCTGATTGCTTTTATATTGTAGCAGCTCACTGGAATGCTACTTTATTAAAACCCCTCTCAGATGCCTTGCTATTATTCTATTAAACATGTTGATGTCTTGGAATTTTGCATGCGTTATGAATGTTTTATCTAGGGTAGATGAAATAATGAGAATTTGGTATCATTATACACTTACAGAGTCATCAAATTTGATAATGATACATTCTGTTTCTGGAAAGTGGACCTTTTCCTTCACTTGTGAAACAGTAGAGTTACACTATCCGGATACTGCTTTGAATCACTTAGGTGGAAACTGGAATTTTGAGATACTGCTTACTATCCAGATTTATGTCTTTTGAATGACACCTAGCTTCTATTTAAGTGAAGCAGCCATTCTAAAGGAAACATCTCAATTTCTTTTTGTAGTCAGTGGATTCAGTCAGGATTGGACATTCTTTACCCTGGGTGTACCATATTCAAATCCATAATTCCTATAGTATTAGGGCTTCAAGCTAACCATCAGGTCCTTACCTGATAAAACTATTAAAGGCACAAAAATGAAACAAAAATCTGACAGATAAATTCCCTCCTAGATGCTCAAATAGCAAGCATAAAAAAATTTAATATAGTCATTTAAATTCCCAGCATCAACCCAGAAAAAGAGACACCTCAAGAGTGCCATCCTGTCATCCTGTACTATCTCTTACTATCAGGAACAACTAAAGACATAATCTTGCAGTAGAAACATCAGTATCTCAGATAGGTAAGATTAGAGGACATTAATTTGCACTAAGAGATGCCTTTCTTTTCGTACATGTAATTTCTCTACCTTTGAATCACACTCATTGTCCTAAACATTAAGAAAAACACACAGATCAATGCAGTTAGTTGGGATAAAAATGAATAAACAAACAGAAGAAACGAACTTCGGTGTACCTTATCTTCCAGTTCTCTTAATTATTATTGTACATTTATTTTGCTTATTATCCACACATAAGCCTTCAGACACACAAAAATGTAAAATGTGTTGATATGTGTTACTAGTGAATGAGGATAATGATGGGAATGTTTAATGTCATGACAATATTCTCCAAAGAAAGCCATGCTCATGCTGTTCTGTTATGCCTTTGTTTTATGCAAAAATAAACTCTGTGCTGGCAGAATAAATATTTTGTAATTGTGTTGATTTGTCCCAAATATGCAAATTGATTAAGCTAAGAATCTGTGAAGAGATTCCAAGCTCACTTTTGAATATATTTAACCAGTGATATATATATATATATTTTTTTTTTCTTACAGGCCAATTAATTTTGTGAATGTGAATTTTGTTTTTAAATGCTACCTAAGAAATGCAGAATTTTCTGATGTAAAGCAGAGTTGTACATTCCTATTGGGTAACTAAAATCATTAATGTAATTAAATGCTTTCCACTTGAAATTGCAGCTGTAAAACAGGGAAAATTATGGACCAGTACTTTTTGTTAATGTCTGCAGTTTTAAGTTGGCTTACATTATAGAATTTGTTGTTTACATTACAGTACAATGAACCTTTTCAGCTTATGTACTTCAGTAAAGCTTGAGGTATTTCAAGGTACTCACAAAGTTTTAGACTAAGATCTAACCTGATGGTTTCAAAGTCTCTGTTTTTTGTTTTTTGTTACCTTGCATCTTCTACAGATGTCTACAGACAGATTTGCCTAAAATAAGACAAATGTGAAATATAGTTTAAACACTGGTTTACTACAATCATACAATTATACAAAGTAGAAAACACCAACTAAAGACTAACCAGACTCTGTGGATCAGTTACTCCAGCCAATTTTAGAAACCTCTATACACATCCTTGTATTACTTAAGTTACCACAGAAAAAACGATGTTTTAATTTACCCAAAACTGTTATTCTCTCCTGAAATGAAGAGAAAGACCTCAGTAACAATGCCTGCCTATTAGAAGCTTCAGCTGTGTTCTTATATTTGGCTGCTGGGCCTATATTTTCAAGCACCAACAGAGTTGTCAGGGCAAATATTATACTAACTGTTATTTCAGATTCCAAGCAATTTTGCAAGTCCCTGGGGGAATTCACATATATCCAGATAGATTTATAACATTGATGCATATCGGGTTGTGTCCTTTTGACAAAGAGCTTAACATGCACATTCCTTACAAATGACTTGTGATGCAGAAATACTGATTCATCTCATTGAAACTGAGTGATTTAATAATAAAATGGCAGAATGTTACCACTGTTCAGTCATCATACTGCAGAATGCCTTAACCTGTGTAATGCTAATGGTCTTCCATTTACAGCTCTGCAGTAGCGTATGATTGCAGCCTAACTTTCCATTTGTGACCTTAAGCCTAGGTATCCTGAGGGTAAATATAAATATCATTTATCCTTATACTTGAAAGGTCTCTTATTCTCCATTTTACATCATTACTGTATTGAAATATTTTGAAAATACAATATGTTAAGGTGAGTTTTGTAGGAAATAATCCTGACTTATATCAGGGTACAAGTAGATAGACATTCAATAGACAACAGACATTCAAATAGCCAATCAGCACATTCATAAAAATAGATATATAAAACTAAATATATCACCTCGAATTTTTATGTGTATGCTCACTAAGTATTAAAGTTGTGAGAGAATAAAAAAATGAGAGTCTATCTGATTTTCTTATTGTTCATTGCGAAGAAGTAATTCTTTTCTGTTCAATATTGCTCTAATTTAATGAAAGATGGAAGTTGGGTTAGAATTCAAACTGTTTAGTTTATATAGAAAAAGACATATACTGAATAAGTTTACCCTACGTTTAAAGCTCCTTACATAATCTTAGAAGCTTTCAAAGGGAGTCGCTCTGCAAAAATTAGTGTACTAAATTTGAGATGAAGAGTCTCTACCCCTAGGAGCTTTAAGAGGCGCCTCATTTAGAGAGACTGACGTCAAATGATTGAACTCATCCATCCAGTTTTTCTAAGAAAAATAAAGGTAAATTACTGAGTTTAAAGAAAAAGAAAGAGAAAGAAAGAAAGAGAGAAAGAAAGCGGAAAGATTTTTCAGGGCATAATCCTTATCATACATACCTGTTATTGCAGGCACCAGTTATGAGTCGATACTTATTAGCTAAGCAATTGTTTGGACATTTTGGTGGCAACATATAAGGCAGACATCCAGAAATGTTAGCAATCATAGTAAGCAGATCAGCTGATAAAAGATCTGTAAGAAAGAACCCAAATATTCTGTTGATATATGGTTTCTATGGGAGAAAATAGATTATTATCAGCAGCAATAAGAGCATTTGCTTTTCTTTCTAGGAAAGAGCATTAGTTAGACGTGCTGCAGTAGGTACTCTTAGACACTTAGAGGAGATATGAAGTGAAGGTGAAGAGCTATTTTTATTATCTCATGAGTAGAGAATGAAAGGGAAGCCATCCATCCATAGTTGAGACCTGAGGTGGACCTTCTCCTTTCCCTCCCTTTAATCTTCTCCTCTCTGCATTCTCTTCTCTTTCCATGCATTGTGGTCACATCATCTGGCCAGTCCACATATTTAAAATAAAGGTGTAAAAAGTGTTGTTCAGAAGCAGATGTATACACCAATGAGCAAAATCTTGGGACTGGAAGGATGCTGAAATTTAAAGTGAGGATGGCTGACTGTATAGCTACATGCAGAGTGGGAGAGGAAGAGAATTATTACTCAGAATTTAAGGGCTGGGGAAAAACAGGCTGCACTTCTTTCATGACAGGATTCCCAGTGTGAGTTCTGGCAACCTCTCTCACACACACCTGTATGTAAATAAACATAGGGCAGGTTGGAATTAAAGATGCAAATGAAGGAAGAGCTACTCTTACCTTTCAAACTGACTGTAACCCTCATGTAACAAAACGAAAAAGTAGAAGCAGCAAGTGACTATTGCCCCTTCCTCCTTACTGCTTCAGGTCAACCAGTCCCACCACTTATCTGTTCTGCTCATCCAATCTTGATCTAAACTGATTTAGTTCGTTAATCAAGTGAAAAATGTAAGTCAGAAACAAACAAACAAACAAAGAAAAAAGGTTCAAGAGTCAAGTCAGCTGAAAAATATTTCACTGAGCAACTAGAATCTGTGCAAGGTAATGGTGAGAACGGAGAGAGAATGGATTGTTTGACCAGCTATATAATGTTGCTATTATGCCCTAGCTATCCATGTTAAATTTGTGGGTACAGATACATTCACCTGTTTTTTCAGATTCAAAGTCATGCTCAGAATCCAATTCCCACCATCAGTATTGCTTAGGTATTGATTCATATGTTTGCTTTAAAATGTTTTGTTCTTTGTTTCACAGAAAACTACCCTTCGACATGGCAAATAAAATGCATTGGGTCTATCCAACTTCTGTGCAAATTGCTTTAGTTCTGTAAATTTATAAGTTTTGTACACTTTGTGACTTAAAAATTCTAGTTCTTTTGAAACTGTACCGGTAGAAAGATCACTGTATCACTGTGAGTCTGTAAATATATAAATATACACATAGACACACAGAAATATCTGTAGTTCTACAAAAGTCCCATTCATTTAGTAAGCCAGATGTTTCCTCAAGAAAAAAAAAAAAGAAAAAAAGAAAAAAAGAAAAAAAGAAAAAAAGAAAAAAAGAAAGAAGAAAAAAAGAAAAAAGAAAAAAAGAAAAAAAGAAAAAAGGAAAAAAGAAAAAAAGATAACTGTAGATCTTTATGTTTGTCTTCAACACTCTAATGCTTTGATATCTTGAAAAATACTGTCATGGTATAATATCAAGATAGAGAATACAGATTATAAACCTCCAGCTTATTTTAAGCGAAGGAATTAAATTTTGAAGGAAAAAAAGAATCTGAATTTTTGGTTTTCCTGACACCAGGGACTCATCTTGAAATTAATCCTGAAGTTCGTCTTGAACAGCAACAAAGACTTTACTTAGATAACTGAACTTTCTTTATTACCTCACTTTACTTCTCCATCTAACATTAAAAAAAAACAAAAACAAAAACCAAAACCAGTTGAAATATAAACAAAGTGATTGCAACTGAAATGTATTATTAAATTAATTTTGGAAATATGAAAATATTTTCTTAAAAAGAGCTATCGGTAAGACCATCTCTTTCCAGAGGTGATATATTTCAAAATGCCAGTCTCATAGAGTGATAGGAATTGTATTATTTTGCTTGTAAGCTCTTTGTCTCAGAAGCACTAAACTCAAAAATATTTCACTATCAACAAGAAGTTTGCAACAATGTGGATATGCAATATGGTCCTGAGTTCACAGGATGCCAATAGCAAAGTGCTGCTCTCCTCAACTGTAGCAACAGAGTCAAATCTTCAGTAAAGAAAAATGTGAAAGAGTGACTACATGGGGTGCTTTTAAGAAGAACAGGGAAAACATGCTGGCCCCAGGATGTCGACAAGATGTCTGCCTAAAGTAAAAAATAAACAAAGTTATGCAATTTTAATCTAAGAGACAATATTCAAGAAATCAACAGGGATTTTTACAGATGTGTTTACCAGTTGGATGCAAAGAACGCTTGTGCTTCTGGCAAACGTTTTGTTTCAACACTTGAATTGACATTTCCATTCGTTCTGCTGCTTGGGAAATATCTTGACTGTCTTGTTCAGGAAATTTTGAGAAGGCCAGCAGTGAGGTAGGACTCGCTATTCCCTTTCCTTGGATATTTCTATAATAAAAATAAAACAATAAACTCATCAATAGGTGTACTTGTCTATGTTGGGTATATTCTAAGTTTGAGGTATAACTTGATCAAAGGATGTGCTGTGAAAGAAAAATGAAAACTACGTTTTTACTTTGTTTTGCAAGGAAAATTCTGGAAAGTACCCTTCTGTTCAGCACACACAATAGTATTAAAGTTTGTGTGAAGCTGTCAGGATGAAACAGAAACTGGACAAAGCCTGCAGCACAAAGTAGCTAAGAACACTCGTCCAGAATAATCACAGTATAGAATCCCCCCTGTTGGGATATCTATGTGAGTAGGCTTCACTTTTATGTAACATTAATATCACGGACCACCTCAATCATTACAAATAGATTCATGTCTTGCCCTGTCACCAAGGAAACAACCAGAGTAGTCTAGATGCTCTCTGCAGCTGACAATTAGAAACGTCTCCTCTCAGAGATGGTCCAAACACCTGCCTTGTAGTGACTAGCTGTAGATGGAGTTTCACCATTTAGTTTAGCAGGAGTTAATTATATAGTTACATGGCAATATGTTACTTAACCAGTCTGATCTTACCTTTAACTTTTAGCAATTCATGTTTGATTAGACAACATCTTTTCAACTTAAAGATAAGAAAAACAGCATCATAGAACCATAGAATGGTTTGTGTTGGAAGGAACTTTAAATATTACCTAGTTCCAAACCCTCTGCCAAAGGAAGGGACACCTTCCACTAGACCAAGTTGCTCAAAATCCCATCCAAATGGGCCTTGAGCAGTTCCAGTGATGGGGCATCCACAACTTCTCTTGGCAACATGCTCCAGTGTCTCATCACTTTCAGAGTGAAGAATTTCTTCCTTATATCTAATTTAAATCTACCTCCTTTCATTTTAAAGCCATTACCACTTGCCCTAGAACTACATGCCCATGTAAAAAGTCACTATCCAGTTTTCTTGTAGACATCCTTTAGGTGCTGTAAGGCCACCATGTGGTCTGCGCAGAACCTTCTCTTCTACAGGCTGACTAACCCCATCTCTCTCAGCCTCACTACATAAGGAAATAATTCCAACTCTCTGATCATAATGTCACTCCTCTGGACTTACTCCAGCAGGCTCATGTCCTATCTCCGAAGGCATGGAATGTACCCTCAGCAAACTTGCAGATGGTATGAAGTTGGGAGGAGTGGCTCACACACCAGAAGGCTGTGCTGCCATTCACTGTGACCTGGACAGAATGGAGAGCAGGGAGAAGGTGGGGAACCTTAAGGTGTTCAACAAGAACAAGTGCAGCATCGTACATCTGGGGAAAAATAACCTCATGCCTCAGTACAGTCTGGAGGATGACATGCTAGAAAGTAGATGGATCCTTCTCCTTTGGAGAAGGACCTGGGTGTCCTGGTGGACAACAGGATGACCATGAGTCAGCAGTGTGCCCTTGTGGCCAAGAAGGCCAATGGTATCTTGGGGTAAGTTATAAAGAGTGGTCAGCAGGTCAAGAGAAGTGATCCTCACTCTCTACTCTGCCCTGGTGACACCACATCTGGGGTACTTTGTCTAATTCTGGACACCCCAATTCAAGAAAGAAAGACAGGGAATCTAGAGAGAATCCAGTGGAGGAACACAAAGATTATTAGAGGCCTGGAGCATCTCACTTATGAAGAAAGGCTGAGGGACCTGGGACTGTTCAACCTGAAGAAGTGAAGACTGAGAGGGAATCTTATCAATGCTTATACATGCCTACTGGGTGGGAGTAAAGTTACTTCTGAGGCTTTTCTAGATGTTGAATGTGTCCTTAATTGGTACAAGAGTCTTAACCATCTCAATTATCCTTTACACAGAAACTATTCCTGTCCTTTCAGGAAAAGAACACGAGAATTCTTCTAACTGAAGCTATTCTTCTCCTCAGCAATTTATTCTTCAAGTTTTTGATATATAGTTAGGAATTTTGCTGGGAATCTGGAGTATTAAAAATCCTGAAACATCTAGTTAGTCAGAAGAAAAGAAAGATGCCATAACCAAACAAACGCAAGAACTAGGGTTTAGTATTTCATACTCACATAAGGAAAATATTGGTCATACATCATGTAAAAAAAATATGCATGAACAAGTAAACATTTCTCTATCAGTGAGTTACATGACAACCTCTGTAAAAATTCGCTAGAACAGAAACACAAAACCAACCTCTCTTAAGGACAAGGTATGTCCCATACATCTTCGTCAACCTTTTTTTCTAATCTTATAGATTGTGTATGTCAATGGTTTACGGGCTGGTCTGGCCCGGTTCCGTGACTAGCGGGGCGGAGGGATTTTGCAAAATCCGTGCCTCCAAAAAAGGAAACAGGGGACCCCAAAATAATTAAAAACAGCGGCAACAATCTGAGGAGAAACCAACTAATTTACTAAATATAGTATCGGAATGCAAGATAACACACTATAATACAATATAATTAGAATTGAAGCTAATAAATCAAATATAATGAGAGAATGTCCGAAAGTTGGAGAGGCCTCACCATAACGCTGATGTGAGATGCGCAGTCCAGTTGAGCAGCAGGGAGACGAAGAAGAAAAAGCCAACGAAGAAAAAAGCAGACGGAGAAGAGCAGACAAAGAAGCGCAGACGAAGAAGAAAAAGCACATCAGGTGACCTTGCCAGGAGTTACATCTCCTTGCTGACCACAAAGCCCTCTGGGGAATGTAGTTCTTCTTCTCTTCCGGACAGGCACCCAGAACTTGAGCATTAACATTTTAACTCCCAGTGCACTACATGATGTTATAATGTGGAATACTGATAACCAAAAACCATAAAACCATGACAGTGTAAGATTATCACAGTGGTTATTATTTTGTCAAAATTCTCTTTTCTTGCCTCTTTCCACCTCCTAATTCAATGTATTCACGCTTCTAGTTCATACTCATGCTCTTAGAGATGAGCTCTGATTCTGGAAGGAGTTGCTGTTTTTAGTCACTAATTTTAAAAAATTGTATTGATCATTTGTAATGAAGAAATAGCCCCATGAAGCTAAGACAGTGACCTGTGATATTATTATTTGGAAGATGAGAGATATTTGGGAGGAAGATAGTTTATATTTGCCAGAAGTTCAGTTACTGAGTCTCACTGCAGATCAACATTAAAATATTAAGTGTATTATTAAAAGCATATCTATATGCACAAAATAAATTCTCCAAAGTACAAGCTATACATCATCATACAGCGTCTGATATTCTGTTTCTGAGATTTCTTTCTGTCTTGAATTAATGTATTTATAAAGCAATCTTTTTTAGAGATTCTAAACCAGAACAAATGCCACAGACATTTGCTGCTGTCTGATCTCTCATAACAGCAGCACTGTGCAGAATATAAAGGGAGTATCTTTTGTTCGTTCTCAAAATATGTATGTGCATGGCTACTGTTGCTCTAAGACCAAGGTGGCACTGACTAAAGTACGATGCCAAGTGGGTTTCTGCGACTGTAACTATAACAATGGATTCAAAACATTGAAGATGATTTTGCAATTCATTATGCACGTAGTCTCATGGATAGCCAATTTGAGTTGGCACAGATAGTGACCAAATACAGTAAAACATATTAAGTTGGAGGCTTTACAGTTCATATACTTTGAAACTGCTGAAACGTGGTAAATGAACAATTCAGAAATTCAAGTGATTATATTAAACAGCTGATGTGAGAAAACCTACTTGTCCAGTTCAATCACAATTCAAGGTTAAACTGAGGTCTGTGGAAAAAAACGGTTATTTTGACTCAGACAGCTCAGACCCTTAGATCAGGAATTCAGCAAACATCCGGTTGGACTACTGTACATGGAATGATTAAGAGTTTTCCCATTCTAACCTGAAAAAGATACTGCCTTTTCAACTCAGAACGTGCCTTTTCAGTCTCAGAGATAGCACTGAACTCATCTGTGTTGCACTGTAGTTTCCTTCAATTATTTGTAAGCCAAAGTAAAATGAGTTTTCACAGTGCTGCGACCTCTATAACTTCCAGAATTTCAAATATGCAGTCAGATGCACTTCTTTCTTGTTTTTAGCCTTTGTGCTGACTAAAGCTTTAATTCAAGTACATAGCATTCTTTGTTACAAAGGGAAAAAGCCCTAGCAGTTTTAGATTGATATGATATAAAAATGCAGAAGTATATAATTTAAGGAGTTAAATACATTCCTTCCTCAAGATAATAATGAGATTAGATAATAGTTCAGTTCTTGGTACTTTGCAAAGTGCCGAGGACTTCTGTCTAACAGGCAGGTGTTGAGCACGTATACCAGCCTGGATTAAAACAGCAAGAAGTCTCTCAATGAGCTGATTAAATCCACAACGAACTGAATTAAATAAGAGCACGCAACAGAAATAGTTTTCACTTCTGGCAATGTTCATTTTTAACAGTCCTACTACTCTACACCAGTTAACACAAGAACAAATTATATTCTTATGGACAGGTTTCTAACACTGGAATGGGACACTTGTGCCTCTGATTGCACAAAACAGGAAAGCATGTGGTTTAGTATTGATACTAATACACATCTTTGGATGCTCTGCTGACAGTACAAGTCTTGGCTGCTTGCAGGGTTAAATCTAAACTGCAAATGACATAAACAGTTCACACATTGCCTTTACTAGCAATGTTCTGCCCAAGAAATATCCAAAGATTAAAAACAATTCCTGTCAGATCAAATGCTTAATTTAAGTTTTGGATTACTGATCTAATTTTCAAGTGCTGCTGTTGAAAGAGGAAAGGAAAGGGGAAGGGGAAGAAAGAAGAGAGAAGAAAAAGGAGGAAAGGGTAAAGGAAGGGAGGAGAGTAGGAGAAGGGAAAAAATCTTATTTGTTTGCCTTTTCTGTAATATTTATTTCTCAGTATATCTATAATTATTACTGGAGCATCTCTCCTATGAGGGAAGGCTGAGAGAGCTGGGACTCCTCAGCCTGGAGAACAGGCGGCTCAAAGGGGGTCTGTAAGTACCAGTAAGGAGAGTGAAAATAGAATGGAGCCAGGTTTTTCTGATTGGTACCCAGTGCCAGTATGAAAACAAACTGGAAGATGAGAGGTTCTGTCTGAGCACCAGAAGCACTTTTGTGCTGCATGGTGATGGAGTACTGGCACAGACTGCCCAGAGGCTGTGGGGTATCCTTGGAGATCCCGAAAATCCACCTGGATGTGGTGCGGCACGCTGCTCTGGGTGTCCCCTCTGGAGCAGGAGCTGTGCTAGATGCCAACCTCAGACAGTATGTGACTCTGCTACTACTACAAAGACTTTTAAAGGGACCTCTTCAAAGATAGGAACTTTGTATAATGCCATACTTCATAGCCCATATATCCATATATCCAGTATTTTGAGTGAAGTTAAAAAGTCCAGTGACCCAGTGATTTATCTGGGGTGACTATACAGTTTCATTTTTATCAAACTTCTATTAGGAAAGCCTTTTGCTGAATAAATTCACTTTTTATTTTTTTATTTTTTACCTTTTCAGAGCATATTGTGTAGCATAATCCACCAAATTAGAAGCCTTCTGGATAGCCTCAGTAATGCAGTTATCTTCACTTTCTTCTCAACAGAAAAACAAAACCATAACAAAAAAAAATAAATGAGATATATATTAAAATACATTTTAAAAACAAATAGCTTTGCAATATTGTCATATGCAATTGTTCCCCATTAAACATGTCTCCATTATTTAATGCTGTGTTTTCTGATCTTTCTGAAAAATAAGGTAAGAGTAATAAATCAATTCTTCCATAACATATGAAGTGTTAGGCTTTCCTTCGTTTTCTTCCAGCATAAATCCAGCTACATACATTGTGTAATGCCACACTTACAGGTCCATCTGAAAATGTGGTGTTATGTGAGGATTATGCTCTGCAGGCTTCATGTGTATGTTGCATAAGGCTGTTCTTGGACTGAAAGGACAAGTCTGAGCTCCCCTCACAGGTAGCATGAGCCATTCATATGATTCATTTAATGTTATTCCTATATGTTACGTCTGAAAATGCTTTTAAGTCTAAGTTAAAAATTGAGACTGACCATTATAGTTAACACAGACTTCTAGATTTTAATATTGCAAGATTTTTAATTATCTTTAAGGGTTTTATCTCTGAGAAATATATTTTGTTTATAGTATTTTTCATCGTGTGATATTGATTTAGTCTCTAATCTAGAAGAGAAGACCATCTTCTATACCTGAATTCCACTCTCTCTCATTCTTTTTCATTTATTCATATATTCATTTTGTGTTAATTAACTTAACGTATAACCTAATTTTAAACCACCAGCAATTAATACGGGAGCATCAAACAGAGAATCCACTATAGAAAATCAATCTGATCCTGTTTCACAGAGATGGTCCAAAACCTATTTACTGTCTAAAGTAACGTCCTGGATATTGGTTCAGGGGTTATTTATTTTATAGTCCAGATATTATTGTATTTATTTATATCATTTTACTTTATTTGTGATTCTACA
>JAOWBP010009885.1:0-25111 GCA_028571105.1 Tragopan temminckii | reverse complement strand
AGTTTTTCACACAGAGGGTGGTGACGCACTGGAACAGGTTGCCCAAGGAGGCTGTGGATGCCCCACCCCTGGAGGCACTCAAGGCCAGGCTGGATGTGGCTCTGGGCAGCCTGGTCTGGTGGTTGGTGACCCTGCCTGTGGCAGGGGGTTTGAAACTAGATGATTATTGTTGTCCTTTTCAACCCAGGTCATTCTATGACATGATATGTAGCACTCCAAGCTTCACATAGGCCAAAGGTGTTCACTATATGCTGATAATTAAGAAACAAGATCTACTGCTTTGGTAGCTTCCATGAGAGCTTTCAATAGATTGAAAGTAACCACACCAGAATTCAACTCATTGCAACCGCACTCTGAGTGAAGAACATACAGAGTGGATAGCTGCTGATTAACAAGCAAAAGTAGCCATCGTGTGCTGTTACACAGGAACACTCATCCAGCCAAACAGAAATTTCACCAACAGTCTCTACAACTTCAGCATCATGACAGCAAATTCATTCAGACTGCATAGTCACCAGGTACAACCAGGACACTGAAGATGTCATAACACACACCACTCATCAGCAAATTCTGGCAATTATTGCTATAGTGATTGGAAGCAGAGCCCCCTAACCTGTTCTTACCTCCTTTTTACACCTCTCGTCTTGCCCAATGTTTTCAGTCTCATAGCAGTCAGGAATGGTACTCAACTGCCCAGATCAAAACCAGGCATGTTAACATCATACGCAGTTCACACCTTTACTAGGACACTTGGCTGAAACCGTCTCATTTCATCATGCTCTGACCATACTGCCCACAGCTGTTGCACTGAAACCTTACATCACAGCAGTCATTTTAGCAGAAAAATCACTGAAGTCATCCTTTGTGGTTCAGCTTGCAAACTTTCATGAACTTTGGAATATGGAAAAAACCATCTTGTTTCCAGAATTCTCATTAGGATAGCTTATTTTATACTTTTTATTAGAGCATCTATGAAACCAAAAGTATTACATGAGCTATCAGCACATCAGGTCAAAAGAAATACTACTGTAATATTACAAGGAAAATCAGAAGGAGAAAAACACTAACCTTATAAAACAAAGCCTGATTTGTATCTACTGAAATCTTGTAAAATCATCCAGTAAAACAGGATCCAAAGGTTTTTTTTAGAACAGTCAATTAGAAGATGCTTCTACACTGCCTATTTCCTCAGCGTATAGTAGAATGTTTCACAACAGAACTCAAAGGCTACATTCAAACGAGCACTTTTCAAGTGAAAGCTACATGCCACCAAATACTCACTGATGTGTGAAACTTGTGTTCTATGTATTTTTCTCAGAAATGCAGCACTAAAATGTGAAATACACCACACTTTATTAAACAACATCCTTTAACCACTAATCAGAGACATTAAAGATGCCTCCATCAAAAAGGGAAATTTAAAATGCACCTTCTCTTAGTTACAGCAGCAGCATTCACAGCTGGCTCTCAGATATCTTCATACTTCTCCATCTACCACATGCTACATCAGTGTTTCACACAGACCACTATCTTTGCATAGAAATTTCTGAGCTGTAAGGTCACGTGCCACTAGAATAACCACTGTCGCATTCAACATGCAGAGAACAGAGGCTGCGGTTCAAGAAAATGAACAGATGACACACAACCAAAGAGTAGTGTGAGAAATGATAAGTTCACAGGAAAGTACTGTTCAAGAGGTTACTGCTGCTCCATTATTTCCAGTGAAAGCCATGAAAGATACCTCTACTTCTCAAAAATGCACAGCCTGCCAGACTCACTTCAGCACCCGCTGCTGCAGACCTTCAATGTCCTTCTCACAACTGTATCACCTAGCCTCTTTGCATGCTTCAATACTATCTGTTCTATCAGCTAGAAAAAACCTGTCTTGGGTAACATCACTGATTTTAATCATTCCTGCATATATATGTTTCTACTTACAATCCAGCAGGGTAATTTGCTGCTGCCTTGGTATTTTCACATCTCACAATGGACTCCATGGCAATTTTCCAAACCTACAGCAGCTGATCATCAGACAGAAGCCCAGCTTAGTTGATCAGATCAGCTCTTCCACGCAGCTGTCAGTTGTTTCCTTTCTATATTGTTCCAATAATTATATAATATTTATTGCAGTGGCATGAATCAGGACAGAATGTTTGAATGTCTCCTTCAGAGCTGTGAACAGCTCAGTCTCACTAATGGCTTTTGTGGTAATATATCCTCTGCATCACATAACATTTAATCCCAGCATAAGGAAGTACCACAGGTTAAATGATCCTGCTTAAGTACTTGTTTTCCTCTATTTAAAGCAAATCTCAGACATTTTGGTACTCAGAGTCCTACTGATGGTCTCCGTGAGGCATTCCTCCTAAGTTTTATTTTACACTCAGCTCTATTTTCTCCCAATTCCATTTTTTCCTTCCTCCTAAATCTGCAGCAGGAACAAAGCTCTCATTCCAGGTTCCTCCTTCCCCCACTCCTCTCTCTGGGTGCCAACAGCTCTGGGTCAAAGCTATTGCACCACTCTGGATAATACGAGAAATGCCCAGCTTCAAAGATCTCAGTGAAGCAGCAAAGTTTTTATTGGTTACTGCAATGGAGGGCGCACACCCCTTTATGGCAAGGGAGGAATCTCACACTTGATCAGTGAAACACTTCTCGTTATACCTTTTTCTCCCATCACAGGTTTTTACTTGCCTGTTTCCTATTGACTAGGTACTCCAGGCTTACAATCTATGCAACGCATTTGTTAATCCATTTTTCCATATGAGGTCTACCATCAACCTATTGTTTTTAGGATCATTTTGTATGTTTCTACGGATACAGAAGGGCAATACTTCTTGAAGCTGTTACAGCTGTTTCATCCTATGCCAGGCATTCCTTACCCTGCTCTGTATTTTCCCTTCCCTTACTACTTATGAAAGCCATATTTTAGAACAAACCCGTATCAGAAAATATCTAAAGGTTACTAAGCCCCAGTTCCTGATTTATGACACCTATTATGTTGTGCTAGCAAGCATAAATTCAATTTTATATTTACATGTATTTAGCAGTCTTTCCCTTGCATATTTCTTGAAAAAGCTCACACTGTTCATGTTTGATCACGGTGGGTGTTGCTCAAGCCCTCTTGATCAATTTCTTACCCTGGTCAGGGTGTCCTAGCTTCTGTTCCATTCTGCTGCTCAGCATCTTTCTTGCAGCAGCCATTTTGCAAGACAGTTATAAGTTCAGCAAGGGCCTATACCTTGGCACTGGAAGTTTCTACTGCAAAAATACAATTTAACTCTCACAATAAGGTCAGTGTGGAATACCATCAGCAATATATCCCACTGGCTGAACTTAATTCACACTGTGTCTCTAAAGTAAGAGCTACAGACATGTGGAGACAGTCTCATTTCTGGAAGCAGTCTCTGAATTGTTATCCACAAAGTGTTATCTACAATAAAAATAGATATGCCTTTTTTTTGCCTTATCTAGAAGGCACAACACTAACCATTATCAAGCAGAACACAGAGCACTGGTCAGAAAACCGTTATTAGAACTTCTCATCCCTTTGTACACATGTTCTTCGTTACTCAGGGGGAATAAACACTGAGCTGAAACTTGGTCTTTTGGGACAAGCCCTCTCTGCAGAGCTGCATATCTGCACATCACACGTGCAGTTAGGAGTCAGCCACTCTGAAGAAAGTGCACTATTTTAGCTAGATATTCATAGTCTGAAGTTACAAGAAGATTACATGTAAAGTTAAAAGGAATTTCTTCATTCAGTTCCAGCAGTATCAGATCAGTGCCTCATTATGTTTCCAGATGAGCTAGACTGACAGATTTCCAAGCAACGTGTCCAAAAGTGATCAACAGAATACTAAAACACAGTTTAACAACTTGACCTTACTACTTCAAAAAAATGCTGCCCATCCTGTCAATGACAGCTAGCAAAATACTTACCCATTTCAATACCGGAGAGAATTATAACTCACTACCTCAAAAAGATATAAAAATTCCTACTGTTTTGCTCATTAAACTATGTGGAGAATAGCTGAGGATCCAGTCATGCTGGTCACCTCCAGAACAGGGAAGCTGGTAAGGCTGGAGTGGGTGTTTCAGGAACTCACTCAGGGCACTGGAATACAAGTGAATTAAATGCAAGTTTTTCTTGTCAAAATCAGTGAAAACCAATGATTGAATGACTGTACTTGAGTAAAAGAAAAACGTCCAAGTCCCATATGCAGCACAAGAAAAAGCAAAAGAGTAACAAGTATTTCTTGTCAATTGACTAATTGTGACATGGAAGTGCATATGAATCACTGAATTTCTCCATGTGGAAAAAGTTGCACTCATTGACATTTGTCGACACTTGCTGAACATTTATGGAGACCAAACTGGGTGTGTGAGCACAGTGAGGCAGTGGGTGGTGCATTTCAGCAGTGGTGACAGCAACCTGAAAGACAGACAAGCCATGTTCCAGAAGCCACGCACAGATGTCACACCAGAAAATGAAGAGTGTCTTAATCAAATGATCTGCACAAATTGGCTAATGGTGTGATTATGTCGAAAAACAGTGCTTTGTAGCTGAGAATTTGTTCTGTCAAGTAGTGTTACTGTGCTCTACCCATTGCAGTTTTCATGGAAATAAACAGGAGGCAATACTTTCGGAGCTACCTGCATATTATATTTTTTAAAATTTTCATCTTGGAAAGAAAATTACTTGGTGCTGAGACAGCTCTGAAAGTAATGGGTGCAAGTGGATTTAAAAAAAAAAAAAAGAAAGGCAACACAATCTTCACAACCAAAGCAGCGTGCCGTTATTGAGTGTTGGTAGAAGATAACACACTGATAGCTTCAGATGCAAAAAGGCAAATGCTTAAAGGGAATTCACTGCCTTGCTGCAGTAACAGTACAGTACAGCAGCATTTGACCCCACAAGTGCTGTAAGTCCCATTTCATCACCTCAGCTCTCTAAATGAGTAGAGACTGTCATACATACATGAACAACATCTGCATGCATCAACAAGCTATAAAAATTAAGACACAGAAGTGATCCACATAAACAATTTATACACCTGAACAGGGCTAAAACTAAGGGTTAAAAACAAGCAACTTTTCACCCTCCATCCTGTAATCCAGTCCTCATCTCATGGATGCAGTTTGAGAGAGAGACCTAGACTTTAAAAGAACGCAAGCAAACTGTTGCACCCATTCTTTAAGTCTTATGCTAAATCACCACTTCTCCATGTGTAGCATCTGTTCCTGCAGTACAGTCAGGCTTCAAAAGGCATCTGTAGTCTACATAAGGCCCACCTGAAGAAACATCAGGCAGAAATTTCCCCACTGCTTGCCTGATAGCTGAGTTAACACAGTGAGTTCAGTCTAACAGTGCAATTACGGTACTTACCTGCGCTTAAGTTGCCTGCTAAAAAGGTAGCTTGAGTACATAAGAGCTGAACATGATGATAAAAGTCTCTATCTGAGCTGTCTTTACAGTAACACCTAAGAATACTATCTAAACCTATTTGTCAGCAGTGAATATTCCATCTGTCCCACAAAGAAGCAGCTCTATCCTGAGATAAAAAAAAAGAGATATCCTAAGGTTAAGGAGCCACCTCAAGGGTAGATGAGAAACTCTCAATCCATCTAATGTACATCTCTTCTGCTTAGCATACTGAAACATAAAATCACATCTAGAGACCCCTAATACCAACAGATAGTAAAAGCTTAAGCACATATTACCTATAGTCTGCACCTAAACCAGTAGCCTTTAGTGCAGCAACTACCACTTCAGAGCCAGCCACTACGATAAATCATAACTGTAACTGCACATTAATAATGTGGGATGCCATCCAGAGGGATCTGGACAGGCTTGAGAAGTGGGCTGATGCCAACCTCATGAAATTCAACAAGGCCAAGTGCAACGTCCTGCTCCTGGGTCGGGGCAATCCCAAGCACAGATACAGGTTGAGTGGAGAATGGCTTGAGAGCAGCTCTGAGGAGAAGGATTTGGGGGTGCCAATGAAAGACTCCATGTGAGCTATCAATGTGTGTTCACAGCCCAGAAGGCCAACTGTATCCTGAGTTGCATCAAGAGAAGCGTGACCAGCAGGTAAAGGAAACTGATTCTGCCCCTCTACTCTGCTCTCATGAGACCCCATCTGGAGTACTGCATCCAGTTCTGGGGCCCCCCAAACACAAAAAGGACATGGAGCTGTTGGAGCGGGTCCATAGGAGGGCCACTAAGGTGATCAGAAGGGTGGAGCACCTCTCCTATGGGGACAGGCTAAGAGAGCTGGGGCTCTTCAGACTGGAGAAGAGAAGGTGCCAGAGGGACCTTACAGCGGCCTTCCAGTACCTGAAGGGGGACTACAGGAAAGCTGGGTAGGGAACTAGATGATCTTTAAGGTCCCTTCCAACCTAAACCATTCTATGATTTTATGATTCTATGATAAATAGAACACAGGAACAGGAGGTAACCCTCATCCTGGCTTTAAGTATTTCTAGTGCAGCTGACTGCCAAAGCCACACAGGAAGCCAGTACATTATCCAGAGAGGGATAACAGGAGCTTCAGGCTCCTTCACCTTGAGGAATTTAATGCAATGCATGGTAATTAAATAATCCTTCAGATATTTGCATTATGATGCATTTCAAGTTATTAATACTGTAAAGCAAAGCAAAAAGCAAAGCTTTGCAGCAGAAAAACAGCATGTTGTAAGTTTATTTTAGATGTTCATACTAAACTTAGCCAGCCAAGTTACAGAAATTATACAGTAAGACGAACAGTCTGCTAACCAAGTTTGTTGTTTCAGTCTGTGCTTGCCAATATCCACATCCCATACTGTGGCACAGCTTCTGCAGAATAGAAGGGTCACGCTTTTTAATTTTCTCTCTACTTTTTTGCAAGTGATTTCTTCTTCTTTTTATAGCTACAAAGTTTCTAAATAAGAAGAGAACTGACAGCCCTAAGGAGTACGTCCCCTTAGGACATAACCAATGACACAAAAACTACCCATCGCTTTAGGTCTCAGTCACTGTAAGATTGGGCTTGCAATTAAGTCCTAATCTGCTGCGTCCTTTACAGAATCTCCATCATCTGCAGCATTTTAAGCAGGTCTCAACACAACCACCTTGCAATGCCCTGAATTATTGCTAAAAATAAAAAAAAAAAAAGGTATTTTAACAGGAAGAGGTAGGAGGAAGCCAATTTGTTTCCTACATCTCTCTGTGCTTTCATCTGTTTTATGACAAACCTGTAGAGCAAACTTGGATCACAGAATCAGATTTGTTTAGCATTCAGTTTCAGACTGGTCTAGAAAATAGGGCATTTAAGAGACATGTGACATTCATGAAGTAGACTTACATGGTCATTTTCAATGTTTTGCAGCAGTCTTGGGTCATCAAATTCACATGATTCACTGGTAGGAGGAGGTAGCTGGCTGCAGAGGAAGACAAGACAAATATAACAGTCACAATATTGCCATTCTTATCAGTTCATCCCTTTTTATTTCTTCATCCATTTTGTTGGAGAGAAAGAACTAAAATAAAATCCTACTGCCCTAGCAAGTACTGTGAAAAGATCATATGACTAATACACAAAATGCTGAAAATAATTAACACTCTCTTCACCACTCCAGTAAGAAGCCTAAAGAGGTACGCCTGGAAGTGTATTTAAACAGTCAAGTGTCAGTACACCTCCCAGGACAGGTGTCGCAGAAACAGCTTTTAAGTGTTCTTAAAATACACTGATTTCAAGTTTCCTCTCTTAAGTCAGTGAATTCTGTTTGAAGTTGACTCCTGAAGGACTCTGGGCCTATGTAGTCCAAATTAGTATCTGGAAGAAATTCTTCTACAGAGCTGACTAAAGGAAGCATATGAAGACAAAAAAAAAAAAAAAAAAAGTTAATGTAGGAAGCAACAACACAAAGGGAGAGAAGCATCTACAGAAATTTCATCTCAGCAGAAGTAGCAACCTCTCATATCAACTTCTTCCTGGAAGTAATCAAAAAAAATTAGAAGCACTAGAAAAGCTTAACTTAGATCATAAGGAAGTAGTTTCCTAATAGCACTCGGTGTCTACCCGTTTCTTTAGTGGGAACTCACTTCTTACCCATATCGGACATTCAAAGCCACATCAACCCTCTCTGCCTCTTTCCCACTTCCTGTTAACCTGAATATGCTACACTGACACCTCTTGTGGATGACTTCCTTCTAGGTTTTCACTTTATTCTATGACACTTACACATCTAGCACTTTCCCAGCTCACCAAGTAAAACACAACATTTCAATTAAGAAATTCCTTTGTTTCTTGTCAACTTTGAGCTTAGTGGAGGAAAAGCAGTAGGCTTATCTCTGGAGACTGAAATAAGAGTTACTCTTAGCTTGTTACTTTGCTGTTGGCAGTTATAAACGAGCACTGCATTAGCAGGCATCCATGTCAGGGCAGCCACTGCCTCTCCTCCACCCTCCTGTCTCTATCATCTTCCCTGTGAAAAGAGCTGCAGCACCACCCACCAGCCCTAAATGCTTTTCGAACAGGAGCCTACATTCAAACACATTCCATTAGGCTTCTTTCAGTTTCAAATTTGAAAGCGGTCTGTTTATACAGTTTGTTCCCACTCTGCTACACAGAATACAAACACGTTGGAATGTATTTACCTGAAGTCCTCTGATGAACGTTCTCTTTCCAACTCCGGAAAATGACTGAGGGATAAGATGGGGAAGAAAAATAACAAACCATGAAGCATTTATTCCACTTTGCAAACTAGAAAATAGGCAGAAGGCAGAGCTCAATGTGCCATCACACATACAAGCACACAATGGAATCACGGATTCAGCTTTTCAAAGGGTTTGAATAATATTCTCTGTCTTTTGAAGTATCTAAATTAGCTACCGTGAAACTCAAAGGCTATTTTGCATGGAGACCTTAAGAGTAGTCTTAACAAATTAGCAAAGACCAAGGACAGAGCATCTGAGAGTCAAAAAGCCAAGTGCTATGAAATACTAGAGTGATTCCAAGAGATCCTTTTGATAAAAACAGAACAAAAACAGTTAAGTGGGCATCTCTCCTGTACAAGTAAGATTTAACTCTTGTCTTCTGACAACAATTACAACTATCTGACTGTAGTGAAATCCTCACTATTAGAGGGAGTCATGGAAGCAAAACAGATTTCTGTCTTTAAGCCACGTCATCTTCTCTCTGCAAAGGGCCAGAGGGTATTTAGCTCTTCTGTTTTAATTTAAGTCACAAGCATTTAGGAAGCAATAAGATTATTTCTCTTTTCATGTAAAGTGTTCTCCAGGTTTGTGTCTCATAACTTGTGTCACAGGACATGAAAATGAAAGCTATTAACTGTGATCATAAAATACATTACAATATACACTGAACAAAGCATTCTAATGGTATTCTGATCTAAAAGTATCTATATTATCACGCACACGTTTAGCTACCCAGTTTCTAAAAAGTCATACCTACCCATATGTCACTCCAGCAATACTACATTTCTTGAAGTTCATGATATTACATGTTAGAGTACCCGTTTTATCTGAAAACAGGTATTTTACCTGGAAGAAAGAAGTTTAATTTTAACTTTCAAAGCAACAAGACTGAAATAAATGGAAAACAGGTTAAGCTTAAGGAAAATTCAGGAAGAGACCTAAGACCCAGAAATATTACAATGCAGGTTTGTCTTATCAAAGCTAAAGGAAAACAATCAGGAAAGCTCTTTAATGGCATTATCTCTTATTTATCTGTAAATGCAGCAAGGATCAAGTAGTAGGTATTAATTGCCACAGCTCCAGTTGCACTGGCTTATGCGAGTTCAATGTTCAACGTTCACTGAATCTTTCAGCTGTATTAACATCATATAGCAAGACAGGAAACTAAAGTAAAGGTTCCTGAAGAATCAGAAGCACAAACAGACTCAAGGTTCCCCCCTTCCATAAGCCACAACAGATAAAAAAAAAATAGATGAGAGCTAAATTCCACAGTGTTTTATCTCTGAATCGGATAAGATTATAAACCAGCAACCATTCAGAAGGGATGGTACTACCACAGGAGTCTGTCCATTTAAAGACCAGAATTTTTCTAGATTTGCAGAAACTTTTTCATCAAGATCTGCAACTCAATTCAGTTCATTTTAGCAATGCATTAAATAATCTCCGAATACAGCAGTGGAAGTGGAGCCTGAGCAAGTCAGAAGTCAAAGTACATACCCAAAAATCTGAGAAACTTCAAGTTACCAATACTTGACAAACAACAAAGCTAAAAACACCTGTGATCAAATAATTCCACTGAAAAATATAAAAATTCAGCCTAGTTGCATGGAAGCAATACTAAGCTACTTTTAGAAAAGCATCATAAGGGCCAACAAGATAGATTATGCTACATAACATTTGTAGGAAGCCAGATTATTGTAGTAACTTCTCAACAAAGTAACACAAATACAAGTTATATTTTAGCAATTCTAAGGAAAAGCTCAGAAGATATTGACAGTCATTCTGCTGATCAGCACACAACGATTACCTACTTTACTAGACACACATCATCTCCAAGATTAAGTTCACACGAACTATGAAGTTCATGCAGTTTAGTTACATACTTAAGATTTTACTGGCCAAGGACAAAAAGTAGGATTTCTCAATGGTACTACACAAATTCAGTGGCAAAGTTGTGATCTCCAGTAGCCTTGTTGTGGGAAGCCCTTCCATTCAATTTCCTTCTCGCTTCCAGAACTGCATGGTGTTTGTAACAAATATCTTATAACCACAAGTTAATATACAATTATTATTAAAGGAAAACGGAAAAACATGTCAAGGAACACAATCTAAGCTAGGAATAACACTGCATCTTTTTTTACTTCCATTTCTTGTGTGGCAGTCAGAAACACGAATGACTAAGGAAGGCCAAAACTGTTTGGGGCTGCTCCTTAGCCAAGCTAAGTGCTGTATATCTTGCTCTGGTACAGACAGTCACAAGCACAGATACCTCAAGGACAAAGTCAGTTCCAAGAGAAGGTAGGAAATGCAGGCTTAAGGGAGGAAATTCTCAGGCTTAAAACTGCTTGTATGACCTTAAATCTAATCCTATCATGCCTCATACTGCCAAGATTTAGACTAATGAAAGCGAAGAAGTTGCATTAAGCAAGCCACAATGCAAAAGAATAAAGCTCATTTGTACAGCATTCTTTCACACCTCCCATCTCATCAGATTACTCAACAAACATTACACTTCAGAAAGTTTTTGCTTACCTGCCCAAGTTCCTCATTAAGATTTGAGGTTCTGGCCATTGCAGGTGTGTCAGTTTCAGGATAATACATATCCATGTCCTGATATGAGAGCAAAATTAGATTTATACTAGGCAAATTGAACACTAAAATCTTCAATCTTTTTGTATTTTATAAGAATTGTTCTATTGTTACTGGAAGTTCAAGGGTTAACGCATACCAAGACAAGGAATATATCTCTTCTACTTGCTGATGTTCAGCTCAAGAGGTGCGAATTTTTCCAGTACATACTGAAGAAATACGGAGTTTGAAGTCAAAACTTGCCCGAATAAAGGTACTACCACTTTGTAGCATAAGGCACCACCAACTCATGTCTTTAGAGAAATATCATAAATATCCTGACTCATACCAAAGTGGATCTGAATGCCAACCTCAAGATTTAAAAGAAAAAGACACCAAAAAAGCCAACCAAAAAACAACCCCTCCCAAAAAAACTACCACCTCACCCAAACAAGTCTAGTCTTTCTGTCTGCTGTGGCTGAGAGAAGCCATAGGTTACCATGCGTAATTCAGCTTAAAGACTTCCCTCATCCTCAAAACCTAAAATACATGAAAGCAATTATTTATATAGAAGAGATCCCTACAACAAAATCTTTTCATTTTTTTGTGGAACACAGTGCTAACACAAAATAAATCCTCTGAATTTTGTCCTGCTCCCAAAACCAGAAATTCTGATAAAGATATCAGGTTTTTTATGTCATCTTGCAAAAGCAATTGCAATACATCAACTCTTGTTACTTACCCAATTTATAAAAAGAGCTTGAGTGAATTTGACAACTTCTAACGTCACCAAAAGACTGATTGGAATAAGGTTGTTGTACAAGATAATAAATGTCAGCAGATTGTACCCAAAGTTGACAGACAGCATTTCTGTGAACAGAAGAACATAAGACGATCATACAGAAGGCAGAAATCTGAGTGGCACAGAATAGGGACAGCCATCTTTCTGTAATTGACCTGATCATATTTAGTGACACTAAAACAAATAGTAAGTGTGTTAGCTTAGTATAAGGGTCTTTTTAATATTGATTTGAGTATTACATATATAAAAACACCCACAAAACACATGCCTGGAGATAGTGCACACTATGCCAGGTGAAGAATAAAATTGTTGAGGCTATGTATTAGAGATAAGAACACTTTTCGAGAATATTTTGCTGAACAGATGGTGAGATGTATGATGTTCCACACTGCAACCCAAAATTAGAGATTTATCCAATGTGTCAAATACTCCAATTAAGAGCCACCAATACCACTCATAACATAGCTTTACCCTTCCGAAACTATCCTGTATGTCTCAGTATTAAAAACAAAGAATAAAATTTGTTCTAAAAGCTGCCAGCATTGGCAGACTCGAGAAGTCCTTCATTCTAAAGAAATACGAGCAAGCAAGATGACGCAGACATCCAGAGAACAAACTAATTGAATCCTGCTTAGGCAGAAGAGCTGTTAGTAACAGAGCCAACGTTGGGCAAGTTGCCCAAATAGCACAACTGCTCTTAAAAGGAAGGAAAAGCATTTATGAACAGCAGACAGAAAAGAAATGGTTCAGGAAAGACATAGGATAACAGCTCCTCTCTTCTCCAAGGTGCTGACCACATCCTCTTTAGAGCAGATATAGTCTCCATGTTCGCATTCTGCACTGTTATTGAAGTTTAGGAGGCACTCTGAACAGCAGAGCCCAGTACAATGGGGTCGCAGCCCATAACTTAATTAACCTGAGATGAAGGCAGAGGAGCAAACTAGGAGATAGAAGCCAGGAAGCTGCAGTTTGGACTCAGTCACCTCCAAGTGTGAACATGTGAGTTTCATACCTCTTATCAGTATAATATATCAGAATAAAAGCACACTTTACTGGAAAGTTTTTTCTAATAGAATCTTTACAGAAATTAGACATTTAATGAAAATTCTAGATCAAACCTGACAAAAGTACTTCCCATGTATAATAATTGCAGAGGTGATGGAAATTGTGTGTTCATTTCCAGGAAAGCACCTATAGAAACTACTTTCTCATCCTTGTTTATTACAGGTTGCACCTGTTCCACGTTAGTTCAAGCTCGTGAGTTTGTTTCACTCATCTTTCCTTCCTGCCATCTCAAGGCATGAATTTAAACTTCCTCATTAAAAAGCAAGGTGGAGGGTGCAAAATATAATTTGAGAATTGCCAGTACTGCTACTAGAAGACACTGCAACTACCACAAATTGAAGTCAAGTCTGAGGCACTTCTATGCTCTTCCTATAAAAGCTTTTTTCCCTATCAATTACTATCATAATTGTGTTTTGTTGTAGAAGTGATGAAGATACCTTTTGCCATCTGTTTGTACCATCACGAGCAGAAAGGCAATTTGCAGTGAGAATCATTTTCAGATCTGCATCTCAAAATGTTTCTAACAATACACTTAATAACAAGACAACATAACCCCCAAAACAGAAGTCTAATGGGCAGCGATGCATTTCATTCCTAAGAGTTTGCATTTTTATATCTGAGCGAATAAATTCAAAGAGTACAGATGAAACCAAAAAACCCCTTTAAGCACACTAACCAATCAGTTTTCTCATTACAAATGACAGAGATCAGAAGCCAAAGCAACTCAAACGTCACCAAAATCAGAAGCACAAAAATCACAAGAGTAAGCATGCACTCAAGTTCTCCACAAAAGATTAGCATGTAGAAAAACAGGGGGAAAAGAATGCATCAAGACAAATCCTTTTCTTCCAAAAAGAAGCAAAAAGCTGAAGTCAGTCCCATCAAGACGAATACCTTCCATCTTACAGTCATGTACAATCAATTTATGATACATATGGCAACAATGCATGTTCTACTCCAAAAAAAATTCTGCAGAAATCCAGATGCATACAATCTCTGCAGAGGCGAACGCCAAATGTGAACAACAAACACCGCTCTTGCCTCTTTTCTGCTCCCTAAGTGGAAGCCCAGTGATATTTACCTAACCATTAAAACATTTTATTAACAGCAGCCTCACTGGCCAGTTAACTCAAGCCAGCCTATATGCCAAAAAAAAAAAAAAAAAAAACCACCCAAAAAAACCCGAAAACAAAACCAAACCAAATCATCAAAAGTTAGTAACAGGCATTGTTTCTTATGTTTCTTTCTTTCTCCATTTCTTATTTTCTCAATTCATTTGGCAGAGTTAAGACGCTGGATGGCCATACAGTCTGACACATCCCAACACACAGCCAGTATACTCACTGTTAGAACCAAGGTACCACACGACTTCGCCATGTGTTCTGTTCCATAATAAGGCACCTACAGAACTCACAAGGGCCATCACCAGGAGAATACAGAACAAAACCAGGATCTGCACGTTGGTTACTTTCTCCACATTTGATCTCTTCAGAGGTGCTTTGGTTGAATTCTGAACAGCAACAGAAACAATCAGGTAATGGCTTATACCAATAGTTGCAGAAGCAAATTCATTCTTTATTTTTAATGTCAGTTATAGAACTTAATACTTCAGCTCTATGTAGATCAATTTTGTATGCAAAGACCAGAAAGGTCAGAATAGTAGCCAGGTTTCCATACAACAGCTAAACTGACAAAAGACTGGAGGAAGAAAAGCATGCAGTACTAAAGATCTCATAGATTCTCCTAGCTGCCCATTGCTCCCAATGACCATCAGCAAAGGTGAGCAGAAAAAGCACTCCAAGCACTCCCTGCCACTAAGACAAAGAAAAAACTATAGTCTTAACCTGTCTATCTTCAAATGTTAAAATAGTAGGCAGCCATTATCATTTCTTCAGCTGCTAAAGCTCAGTTTTAAATGCTGTACAGCCAATAGACAATCTAAAGAATAGAATATAATTAATTTTGGTTGCATATCAAGTATTTTAGACATACACCTCCATCAGTTTTTGTACATATACAGCTGTAAGTACAGTAGTATCCTTGTATTCCTCATGCTTCTACTTAAACAGCTATAATGAGTCAAACCATTTCATGAACTCAAGTATGAAAGACAAGTAGAATACAGAAAAGAACACACTCCAAATCTTTAAAGACTTACTTGCATGAGTTTTGTATCAAATCCTGTATACACAACAATACCCAAGACCCACTGAGTGTTTCTCAGTTGTGCACCTCTTAGCAAGATCTGGTCTGGACCAACTGGAACTGGGCTGCAGAGCAAGAAGCAAGAAAACATCTCTCAATTCTCAATAACAATTTAGGAAAATAGTTCTCCTTTCAGCTTTAGCTTCCTTCCAGCTCAAGAAAAAAAGGGAAGTATTTTAATCAACTTATATTGTCCACCGTCTTCTAATTATACATACAACATACAGGTTTCATTCCTCTGTTGAAAGCCTAACCTATGCTAAGCACAGCAGGAAGAAGTTGATTCTAGGGAGCTCCTCTAGTTTCCCAGCACTTGAGAACCTGTGGTAGCTCTCTGCTTCACTTTGGCTAATAAATTCTCTTTCATACCCAAGACAGAGAAGCATCACACTTGCAAACAGACCATCCACTCAAAGCACGCTATAATTGTATACGTGTCATTAAAGAAGCATTTTGGAAGAGATGCATTACCCGCGTGATTTTTCAAGTAATATGCAAGTGATCTTTTACTTTTCTTGCATCTGTCACTATTCTGCTCAGTCACTCAAGTAGTACAGTTTTGGTGCAAGGAAACAAGTACAGTAAAATGAAACCTGTACACTCTTGCTGACGCTTCAGGTTCTATTATTTATAGTCCTAAAATCTATTTTCTCAGAATTTCTGTCCTTTCAAGAGCTGCAACAGATCCAAGTCATATTGACAGAAACTCCAGATTCTGGAATCATTTTCCAATATGGAACTGAGCTTGCTTCAGCTTCAGCTTCTGTTAGAAGAGAAAGTTTTCCAGTATCCTCTGCACATCTCCTGTTGCAAGGCAATCCTAAAAATAAAAACATTTTCTTTGCTCCTTCCGAAGTGTCACTTTAGGTAAAGAACAACTATGATTTCAAAGAAGCCATGTCTCCCCTAGCAAACAGAAGACTCCACAGAAAGGCAAACCTACATCATCTAAAAACAGATATATGATCAGTGTTGCAGAGGAAAAGCATGCAGGAAGCATCTGTCATAACCAAAGGAGTTTATGACTGTTATCAAGCTGATACCTTTGACCATCTAAGCGCAAGGTTCCAGTGAAGTCATAGAGATGACGGTTTGGTCCTTCGCATTCTATCCTTCCAGATACTTTCATCAATTCTTCTTTTGACTGGAGACAAGCAGTTTGAGACAATCCCTGCGGAGACCAAACCAAAGGAGATTCTTGTCAAAAACTGCTGTTAGAAGGCAAGAAGATAGGAAAAGTTATTTACTTCTAATATTTTATAATTAAAAATTCACTTGAGTGTTTTGTTGTTTTTTTTCCTCATTTTGTGTTTTTATTTTCAGATGAGCATTCCCTAACTTTCCTGCAATATTTAATTATTACAGGCACATGTGAGCCTGCTTACAGAGATTGCTTTACATTCCTCCTACCCAGAAAGCCTACACAATCTCTGTGACCAAGAGAATCACAGAAAATTCATATCCATAAACCATGAAGTTGAACATGTGCAGGATGAAGCAGGAGACAAACAGCCTAAACAAGCCTGGCTTTTCTCTCAAAGTACAGCTCTGCTGGTGTTACTGCTGTTAAATGTAGTTACTTGTAAGTGTAGACTCTTATAGGTCAGTACATGCATTATGCTCTGCTTGAACTCAAGGTTAATTTTCAATCCAATATGAAGCTATAATCTAACATATTGCCACTCCATCTCAGGGACTGCACACACGATATTCCATTGCTTTTCAACTCTGAATGCCTCCGATTGGTTAAGAGTGATCCCCTTTTAGTTTCTTTTGCTAGATTGTCCACAGTACTGCAAGCCTGAACAAGTTTTTAAGAGAAGTTCCTCCCCCCATCAGTTGGTTTTTGTTTGTTTGTTTGTTTGTTTTCAATACTGTATTTTAAGCATGTGTCCAGAAGCAAATAAAATCTGACAGGAAAGCGTGATCTGATCTACTGGGCTGACTCAGAACAGGAAGCCATGCTTTCACAAGTGTAACGAGCAAATAGCAAGTGTATAGCTTTTAAAACGCATATAGATATTATATATTTTTAAATATTTTATACATATACCCATGATTTTGAAATACTGATACAATCAAACCCATTTTTTGTAACTCTCTCGGAAAGAGGGCAAAGATTCTCAACTGTTTCTAAACACCATGATGAATAGGATTTTGCCAGCAAAACTAGAAATATCCGACCAAACTCCATTACATACCACAAACAGGGAACAAATTAACTGAAGCATAATGAAAAGCTTGTTTGAGCACTCCAGAGGGAAAAGTAACAGAGTGGTGTATGTGACAGCAGAAACTGTAGCTGTGACCACAAGTACAGGCATTTTTCACGTTTTTAATAATAAAACCTGCACTTCAGCACTTGAATCCTGCTTATTCTTTGGAAGCATGGTGTACCAACACAGCTTCATGATAAAGTTCTTTTTACTAAATTACTAAGAAGTGCTTGGGTTTCCCAGAAAAATTAGTACTAGCAAAAAGTTGTTTGATAAAAATTCATCCATCACTGGGCACAAATTGTTTAGAACTTCACCTCTACAGTTTGAGGACTAGTGGTGTTACCTCACTTTTAGCACAGAGGATTTTAGCTACCTCCCCCAAAATAAAGAAAAGTTAAAAGAAAAAAAAATCACTCAAAAAAAAAAAAAGAAAGAAAGAAAGTTGCTGTTTTCAAGAAGTGCTTTTACATAAAAACTCCACCTTTAGGAAAAAAATTATCATAGTTTAGGGAAAACAAGAGGCATAAATAGATGAAAAGCTTCACCACTGCTGGAAAGTCTATTACTCCAAAAGCTATTCCAACAGATCCCATTTATCATTTTTTTAGTTTTTAATTATAGTTATGTATCTTCCATATATAAATGCAAGATCTACAATTATTTCTCAGTACAAACTACATGCCAGAAAATCCATGCCAGACTTGTCCCAACCACAACGTCATATACATTTAAGAGTGACACCTCAACACCTCAGTATTAATGCTACGCTCAATTCAGCGAGGCAGAGTGAAAATCTATTTGAAGTGTTGCACATGAGTCAGGTTAAAGTTAATACTATCATAACTGGCAGGAAAATTGGTCAAAGCACTCCCTGGACCTCAAGCAAAATACTATCAAGGTCTGCTTGATTTACCTTTGTAAGCTTATAACCTCTCTGTTTCCTCCAGATTAGCTCCTTAGACTTGTACACAAATCATTATTACTTGGGTTCCTATCAGTTGAATAAAAAGGCTTACTGTAACCTGGAAAGAGATGCATATTTTGTTTGTTTGTCTTGTTTTTAAACAGTACTAGTACTGTTGTCATACAGCCTACAGTCTGCTTAGTAGATAGCACTACACACGTAGAGGAAAAATATGGCCAAATTCAATTTGTTTTACCTGTCGTATTTTAAGATTCGTCTCCCCATCAAGATTAGCTGTTTCAATATAGCACATGGCTTGAGGTTCACTGTAAGGAATATAACAAGATTTTAGATATTGAAAACAAGTTTCTTTTTATACACAACACTTAGATTAAGTTGTTCACAATATACGTCTTCAACAAACTGAAGAGAAAAATCACATAGGTGGTCCACAACAACAAAAGAACCAGTTGAAAGTACATATGCCTTTGAATCTGAATGCTCTCATGCAAAACTATCCAAAAAGACAGGACTAAATCAGGTTAATAAGAATTTAATAACCCATGATTAATTTAGATATCTGAATTTGATATTTTACATTGCAGTCCACAAAAATCACCTGAGGTTGCAAGAGCTGTGCACAGATGAAGTAGCAAACAGTGTAAGAAGAGGATGCACTTAGAAGAAGAGCGCAGTGCTCTCTGCTATTGACTTTGTGAACCATGCATATTAATGTTGTGATCCACAGGACCAACTTGTATGCCCAGAAGTTGCTCAACTGTATCTGAAGACACTGCTAAACAGCTCCTCCCCACTTTGTAAGGAATCAGGGTTTGATGAGATTGAAACTGAGGGCTGTGATTTGCATCTTCTAGAGTTGCTTCTGCCTTTACCTAAAAGGGCAAAAATTCTTCCTCATAGATGCAAGCATTTTCAATTAGTCATGGCCTTTCCTATATCTAAATGGAACAGCTGTGCATAAGCACCTGTAATAAGGAAACAGTTCTATCAGAGATTACTTCCTGACATGCTGTTTAAGATTGAAAAGCTCTGTACGGCACCACCAAAACTGTTTTCATCGCTGGCTTCTCAGGTTGTTCAGGAACATCAGTTTTCCCTCTGGATCTAAATCACATACTCTCCAGTCTATCACTTTTCTTATTCTTGAGATGTTGCTGTTTGCTTTCCAAAATAAACAATGACTTAAACTGCGAATGTACTTAATCAGCAGGAGTCGGTAACAAATGCTGTTTAGGAAAAGCTTTGTTACAAAACAGGCACACATATAACAGTAAGAAGATAGATTTTTCTCTCCATTAACTATTTCTTCAAGAAGAAAGGTGCAGCATTTGTTCTTTCTCTCCTCCTATGTGGGCAAACTGAGACCAAACTCAATAAAGTCACAGTGTATTTTCAATTCAACTCCAATTTTACTTGTTAGAAACACTTTACCCACTACAGCTGAGGTTGTTAACTCAGGGAGAACTCTTGAAATGCAGTTTCTTGTAAATGTACATTTTCACAGAAATGTAAAAATGTCTCCATACAAAGCTGTGTTTGCACTCAAATTACTTTTTATTTTTCCTCCATGAAAACTTATTCTGTACGCAAACTTCATTTTATGTCACCTTTCTTCTATGAGGCAAAGAAAAGAAGGAGATAAACAATTGCTTATTTCAACCCTAACAATCCGTTCAGACAAAAAAATTAACACACTAACACAAAGCAAAAAATCCCACCCATTCAGAGCATGCAAAGCCTTCTGGTGAACTGAGGACACTTAGCATCGTCATTCAGAAAATGATGAAAATAATACCAATTGTATAGCATTCACTATGGCAGTTCTGCTATTTATTTCAAGCAAAGCTTCTCCTAAAATTCAAATACTTGGGCTCTGATTCTTCAGTTACATGATTAGCAATGATAGCAGGTTAGTATAATAACAGATCAAAAAGCTGACCCATGCAAGTTAAGGCATAAATCAGAAAGATTTTTGGTTGTTTTTTAGAATAGTACGATAAGAAGTTCAAGCAGAACAAGTACTTCTCAACACCGAAACAGAAAGTTACTGAGAGTAGCCTAACTAACTGCATGTGAAGGTTGAAAACTGCTTATTATAAAAAATAGTTTTGTTTCAAAAATACAACAGTGTAAACCATGGAATGAAGGTACCTCTATCCTTGATCATATAACATAGTTTGAAGAGACTGAGCTTCCCCTTTCAGAGTACCAGTGAAATGCTTCTATGAACGAACTTTTTCACTGTATCATAAAAGTTGTGCTATCTCCCACAAGGCAAAAGGAATGGTACTCAGTTTACTGTTGCTGCCGTACTAGAGATAATTCAACACAGGTTTGCATTCAACAACCCAAAGTCAACAAGCACATGAACGAAGCCCAGAACCTGTGCTGCAGGCTAGCTACTTAAAAGCCATCTGGGCTAGCCTTCTGAAATTACTGTTTGAAAAGTTTTAGAAGAAATCTTTGAGTGGCAGGAAAATATGCTGGAAGTTCAGTGGAATTATTTGGAAGTAAGCTTAAGCTTCCTTGATTAAATGAAGGGGATCCTCAAAAAGCCAAGAAACAAATGACTGCCTCAAGCTTGTGCAACGCATCTTCCATCTTCAAAACCCAGTGACAGATTTTGTATACTACAAGCACATAATACTACTAAGTCTTAAAAAAGCCTTCTTTCTTACGAACCTACCAGCAATGCTAAAAAAGAATCACTGCCTAGTACAGCATGCTTTAACATTGCTGAAATCTTATTTTAAGAGGTGGAGAAGATGTAGTGTCATCTGATGTCTGCTTTTATTAATAGTAAATACAGAGCTTAGAGTCCTCTGCACCTCAGTTCATCAGATACTTCCACACCCAAACAGGATACCTGGAAGATATAATGATCATGTCTGCTGGAAGATGTTGCCCATTGGTGACCTTCACAATATCGCCTACTGCTACCTGTTGAATCAGGGGCAGGGGTGCAGTAGCATGGAAAAGAAAAACAAACAGTTTGCTTGTCTGCAATGTTAGTTTGTTATTGTCCTTCACCCAACAGAACATAATCATGCACAAAACAACTACAGACAGTGCTACTGAAAGTCAGAGTACTTTTCACTGCAAGATTATAGATCTAGTATCAAAGCTTCCTGTTTCTTGAAGGCAAAATAAGCTATATATATACACACACATATATACACACATATTTGTCTGTAGAGAATACACAATAGGAAAGTATGAACTTGAAGCAACTTTTAGTAGAAGTGACTTTCTTCTATAATTCAGCTGTTACCCATATCTGAATATATTTTTTTTTTCCATTTAAGTACAGTCTTATCTAACCTACAGAGAGATTTTCCCTGGTTAAAAAGTACCTTCAATACTTGAAGAAGATCAAATTCAGTAAGAGTGAGTTTCTTCTATTTTTTCTCCATATTACTTACCCACTCAGTCATCATTACCTTCCCTTAACACTAATAGATGCACTGCTTCTAACAGTCACTAACAAGAAGCTTTGTCTCTACAGACAGATAGCAATCAACCAGTCCTTTTCTGACCTACAGTCACTTGAGATTTGCAAAGTCATAACTTTTGGAGTACTGAAGACCTAAGAGTGTCCAGCATCTGTTACAGGAATTACATATACTCTGTCCTTCGACAAAACCTCATCCAACTCTCTCAAGACAGTAAGCCAGAACTGCCAAACGTTTATCAGTTTTGAGCATCCCACATACTGCTTACAGCCCAAAACGTGCTTCAAATAATTGAACATACAAATGTATTAAAAATGAAACAGATGGCATGATTGAACAGGCAGATTCAGTAGTCTTATATGGATCCCACTGAAAACAAATTCCCTTGCTTTGTAAGCTCAAGAAGTATCAGAAATCTGTCTTAAAGTAAATACATTGATAGCACAGAACAGTTATTCCCTAACGACATATGCAAGCATTGACAATATGCAAATGCAAGATACAGACCAATTCAAGAAATATTTGAGAAGACAGAGGGTATAAGGAAAAAAAAAAAATAGATTCCAGGCTCAGCTTCAAATATTATCTTTGAGTTTACTGTCTTCACTTCAAACAGGATGTGGAACAGCATGAATAACCATAACCAAGAGGCCTCAGAATCCCCAGAGATCTTTAGTTTCTGCTATAATCTAACACAGTAGGATTGCATTTAGGTCTCCCGAGGTAAGTCTCATTTCTCTGAGGTTACAGAAGACTGTGCTTTACCTTCATCTATTAGTTAACAGAACTCATTTTGTCTTTAAAAGGAGTTAACAGCCACAATTACATCCGTGCATGCTGAGGGACTTTAGAAAGTTCTATAAATAAGTCTCAGCTTGTCCCAGAAGTAGGTTTCAATACAACCTGCGTTTAAGTGTGCTGAAGGTGGCAGCAGGTCTTGTGTTCCTTACTGAAGTAAACAGCCTCAAAACATAAGAATTTTTTAGCACAGGAACAAAAATAAGCCAGTCAGACTTCTAAGAGAAGTAGAGCATTGCAGTGAAAGTGACTCTTCTAGACATGGACTGAAAACAAAATACTATTTACATACCAGAAAATATTAACTGTCAAGCAAGAATAAAACAGTTTTGCAACATTTGGTTGAAACACAGTACTAAGATGTAAAGACCAGTATCTAAGACTTTGCTCAGGGCAATTTTCACATTACAGCAGAAAGGACCCCTCCCAACTTCAGTCACAGGGCACCCATAAGCCATATTAACTCTTGGCCTCCCTCTTTGTTCCAGCAGGAAAAACTCTCGAACAATTTCTTCACTCTCTACCCCATCCCTAATTATATTTACCTCTTTCCACACAATGTCCTGCCACATCCCATTTCGTAGAACTGAAAAGAAAATGTAAGCTTAGATCAGAATAAATATCCAAGATTCTGACAAATTTTGAAGCTATTATCAGCACAGAACATGGTCTGTTCCCTAGATCAAACATAATCTCCATATACACTGCACGAAGTTGCCCAAGACACAAAACAATGGCTCCAAGCCTAACACACTTCAGCTCCTAATGTAGTTGCACATCTCACTTGAAGAACGACTTTCAGTTGGGTTTCTTCCAAAGGCAATTTAATTCATATATACCAAACCCACTCTGCAAACCAAGTCAACACTTCTATAGGAAGCTGAAAACAGGAAACATGCTTTGAAGCTACACAATAAAGATCAAAAGCTGAACAGAGATAAATGCAAAGTCCATATGCATGTTAATGAAGCAAGCATCTAGTCACTACAGGTGGAGTTCAGAACATAGCTAAGCAGACAGTGGATGTCTGCTATAGGGTAAGCATAACTGCTCTCTATACTGATGACGTGGCCTAGACCTCACTCAGCTGCATGAGGAGTCTAAGTATCTAAAAGCACATACAGAACCTAAATTTAAAGTACCTTAATTCCACTCTGAACATAAATAAGCTTTTCATACTTATAATGCATTTTTTCACTCTAATAACACTCTCATAAATGTGCCTTTCTAACCTTCCTCTTAAAAAAAAATGATGACAGTTTCAGGCAGTATATTCTGAAAACTGTATTTAGAATATAAAAGCAAAAAATACAAGTTGAACTACATCAAAACAATTGCTTTTCAATTGCTACACTCCAGTTAGATCCATAAGAGTATCTTGTGTTCTTTAGGCTGTCTCTCCACAATTACTATGATAAGCTTCCTCTTAAGTGTTAGCGCATGTTCTCTATCCATAAGTGGATTAGACTGAACTGCCTACATGACCTTGGAAAGAGCAGCCTCTAATGTTATCTATAGCAAGTTCTGTTGTACTACAGCTAGATAACTGCAGATTTCTCAGGATTAATAATTGCACCTGCAACATCTTCTCAAACTTGTAGGAAAAAAACACCTTAAAGAACTGATGAAGCAATGCTTTCTTTGATGTTCATTAATATACAACCTCAACGACCAATATAACCTCCCAAGCACTAAGGAAAAACACACTGAAAATATTCCTGCATATATTTTGCCTGTTAACTGGAGCATGGATCTAGCATGTTGTTTTGATCCCCATGTTCCACTGAGTGTTTCTTTAGCTTTTTGACACTTAAACTACGTATAGAATCATAGCAACAGAATCATTTAGGTTGGAAAAGCTTCTTAAGATCACCAAGCCCAACCACTTTGGAAGAAAGATGCTCTACTGAAAGTTCAAGTCGCTTTGTTTTCAGTTTCACCTATAGAGCTCCACCATGGAATGTCTGAGAACACCAAGATTCCATGATTGCAGAGTGGCTGTGGGGTAGCAATCAATAAATCTTTACTATTTTCTGCACAACTTTTCAGTTAAGGGAAAAGAAAATCAAAATGATGTGTTGAGGTAATCAGCAACAAGCAATTTCAATATGTTAGGGGTAAACATAGGCATTTATGGGAAGTCTGTTATTCTTTTCTTCTGCTGACACCTCAAAGAAAGCACATCGACAGAATACCAGAGTTCTTCCTATATTTTAAGGGCAGCATATACATACATATATACATATATATATATATATATGTGTATATCTGTATATATATATACATATATATACACACATATATATGTATTGGGTGTGTGTGTGTGTGTATATATATATATATATATATATATATACACACACACTTTGATACAAG
>JAOWBP010009791.1:0-25134 GCA_028571105.1 Tragopan temminckii | reverse complement strand
CCGCTCAGCGCTGCCCGGGGCCGATCGCTGCCGCCCGGGAGCGGAGGGCGCCGCCCGCAGCGTCTCGGCCTTCCGAGAGCCGGGCGTGTGGAGGGACGGCGCGGAGCCGGGGGGAGAGGACTGGCAGTGGGGCTCCCAAAGCTCGTTGTTCCTCCGTGGGGGTAAACGGTAGCATGGCTATGGTCAGTAAGGTGTAAAGGATGACAGGCTTGAGCGCTGGGGAGAACCCCAGTGTGAGCTGCGTTCGGCTGTATTCTTTATAGCTCATGAAAAGCGAGAAGTGAAAAATATATTCACAAAAATATACGTGCATTTATGTATGAAACTGAAAACGTGGTGAAAGGCTGTGCTAATCCGTGACATTGCACGGACACAAGGATACTTTTACATCCAGTCTTGTAAACTCAAATTTCAAGTTTGCTATATGAGCTAATAAAAGGGTCTTGAACAGCAGCAATGTATTCGAATCAATTATTTGCTAAATAATAAATATTATATCTGTATGCTGGAGACGTATCTACATCTACATATAAATGATTTTTGACGTACAATTCATTGAAGAGCAAGTTATTCTTATAGTAATTCTTTTAGGGTCAACTGTAAGGTCAACAGTGGGTCATGCCAGCAAGTTTCAAGATGTGATTACATTAAGTCTTAAATGAGGAAAAGTTTGTGGGAAATGGCCTTTATATTTTATTATTTGTAGTAGAAAAAGGGTTATTTTTAGACTTAAATGGCAGAGAAGAAGTTTTCATAGGGATGTCATATACATGGCTTATATGAGTTTCTGTTTCTTTACAGTGAATGATGTAGATCTAATGTCTTCAGGGTATCCAGAGGAGGAAGTGTTGACATTTTAAATTACATATGTAGGTCATATCTAGGCTAGGAAATTCTGATGACTGATAATTATGTTAATTAGGAAGAAACCAACTGATAAAGTAAGAGAAAGAGGTCAATCTTTTAATTTATTATTATTATTATTATTATTATTATTTATTATTATTATTATTTTGGCTGTAAACACAACAGGTGGTGTAAAGAGGGAATAATTAGAAAGTTTGTATTAGAATTTAGCTGCTCACAATAAAATACTTTGTGACTTTTCCTTTTCCAAGACAAAATGTATTGTTACTAAAGGTGTAGAAATCGAGTCAGTATGACACAGTTAATAAATTACATTTAAAAAAAATAATGTAAAGATACGCGTGTCCTTTTGGTTCTTCAACTGAAACATGGATGCTGAATCTAAGCTAACTCAGGTAATTAAGTTAAATAATACAGGATTAATTACTTTGTTCTGCTTGTACATAAAACAGTGTCTTGTGAAATAGATTAGTTCAGGCCTTAGAAAGATTTTTTTGACTTGTCATCATGAAGTATATTTTCAAACTAGCTTCAAATCCAGCATAATCTGATGTTTAAAATACAATCTGTGAACACCTTGTACAAGAAGGTATTTAGTTTTTCTGGGTAATTTTGTGAATACTTAGCCTGCCCTCCATAGGCCTGTGAAGTCATAAGGAAGATTTAGTAACGTTGAGTGTGATAGTTGTACAAAAAGTATTTATATTTAATGTGTTGATTAAGTTAGCTAGTAGAACTAGATAGTAATGAAAATGTGGAATATATTTTTGGGCTCCATACAAATTTCCAGTAGTGAAGTATAGCCAAATTCTTTTGAAGGTTGAAGAAATAGAGAGAAACAGTACACATTTCTGCATTAGCTTATCAGAACTCAAAATACAGTACAGCATAGAAATTTTCTTTCTTTTTACTCACCCTCCTTACTGTGAATCAGTTTGTTTGTTTGGGTCAAGGGGTTGGGAAAAGGCAGTTTTGGTACTAATTCATTTCCGAACTGATCTAGAGGAATCCGTGTCTTCGAGGAGTAAGAAATTGAAGATGCATTTCATAATGTAAGTGGTCTCTGTGGGCTGCCTGTCCTTTTAGTTTTATGAAAAGCACTCATCTGTACTGGTCGTCCTTGTACCCACAGGTGTCTCAGAAAATATGTAACTTGGGGAGATTTCCAAGATGAGAGTAAAAATTCTTTATAGAGTTGTGTGAAAGATGGCACTCTGAGAGAAAACTGAGAACAGGTTGTGAAACAGAGGGTTCCAGTACAGACAGTAAACAAATGTAGGTGAACAAGGAACAAGTGAAGAAAGCAAAGCCTAGAAGAAAAATGTTCAAAAACCGTTCTCAGATCAGACACATGGGAATTGGAAAGGAAACATTTTAAAAGGCCTGGGTAGCTGAGATAGTTCAATATTAATATCTTCCACCATCTGCAGTTTAAGAAACTTAAAATGCAAATACCCTTATTATGTATTACACTCATGCTTTCAGGATATTTTTCTTCCTGGAAGAAATTCTCTTTGCTTTTAGTGATTGTGAAAGGGGTCATTATATGAGCTGTCATTACTAGATAATTAAACTAGATACATGCTTACATGATCTTCTTGAAAATGCTGATATTTACCGTGTTACAAAATTTAAGTTTGAAAATACAGTTAGTTTTTGTGTATCGCTGCCCTCTACTGGAGAGAAGGTCAGAACTACTTGATCAGATGGCTCTTAGCAAGCCTTAGAGTCTCTACAGGAATTTGGCGTTCCTCATTTGTTGCTGAATTACCTTTTTATGACCGAGGCTTACAAGTGTGAACTTATGGATGGCTAGCATCCATAAGAAGATTTCTTCTTCCCTTGTGAGTTCAAATAACTGATCATACAATTCGCTGTCTGCAGCTTGCTGTCACGGATAAAATGATTAAGATTTTAGGATACGGCTTCCATTAACGTCTGGGAAAGAGGCATCTAAATTCATCACAGGAACTCTGCAAAACTCAGGCAATGCTGCTTTCTTCGTATTTGCCTGTAACTTTGCAGATAACCTCATCACCTTCCACATCCATGTCTAAACCTCCTAGTTGATTCTTCATTGCATTTCAGAAAGATTTCCCTCCATCCTCTTCCAATTCTAAACTGTCATGCCTTCATACTTGCCATTCACTGTCTATACTGACACTGCCACAGTACCACATTTTTGTTCTGTTTTCATTTTCCTTGCAGACTGGGCATCAGCAGACCAACTGGAAAATGGAGAGCACAGTAGTGATATTTTCTCCAGTCCCATGTCTTATTTTTTCCACCTCCTGTCAAAACAACTCTTGCATGTCAAGAGCAATTTCTGTAGGAACACACAAAGTTTTCCTGCTGGGGTGGCACACACATAGCCATGGCACAATGAGAGCACGGAGAGATGAAGCCTACTCAGAGTGTGCAAGAAAGAAAGTTTCATTGTCATACTCAAGATATATCTTCTACCCACACAGTAGATGCTAGCAATTTCTCTGTTATGTTTAGCTTTGCCACATCAAGGCCAGTTCTACAAAGATGCCTTCCCATATCAACTATTGCTTCAAGGCAAGAAGGCATTCTGAAGGTATTTACAGGGTATTTTCAACGTGGGCAAAAAAATAGTTTTAGTGTCTTTTGCCTCTGAAATGGTTAATAGTAGAACATGTTGACCTGAAATTCTAGTTTTATTCTCTGTCTCTGAGTAACCAGACATTTGCCTAGAAAATTTTATTTAAAGTGTTTTCAATTTCCTGGTATTATAAATGTCTATTACAGAACAGACCTCGTATCTACTGTACCCATAGTAGGGTTGTTTGTTGTATTTTATTGGTTTGCACTAAAACTGGTGACATTCTAGATAGATGACTTGTGTGGTTTATCTCACTTACTGTTACCTAATTGCTTTCTACTAAAAACAAACAAACATAACAGTTTCCTCTCCCTAGCCTAGCGGATAACCCGGAGGAATTAGTAGGGCATGGAGCAGAGCAGCTGTTCCCAGTCAGTGACTCCGAAGCAACAGGTACTCCTCCAAGGGAAAGGTAAGCAGGCACCAGTTCACCTTGCAGGACCATGTTGACTACCAGGTGCTCACAGTTAAGGGTGGATGGTAAGAAGCCCTGATGAGCCACTGGTTACTCATCCAGAACATTTGGAAACGAGTATCAACATAGCTAAATACAGTGTTAGTTCAGCATAACTACTTACTGCAGAGGAGAAAAATGCTTCAAATTTAGCAGTATGATTGATATGTGTTATTTTACAATGAAGAAGTAAAACAAATACTTCATTAAAGGTATTATTCTTGTGACCTTTAGGCTATTAAAGAGACGTTTAATTCCACAAAACCTGCAATTTTCAACCTCTATCAAGAATTAAGGAAGAAACTGTCTTATGAGCGGTGTCTCTGTTTTGGAAGATACAAAATAAAAGACTGGAGAATGACATTCCTTCCCGCCCCTCAAATCTTTGTTCAGTATTAGAAACAACCAAGTTAATGGTTTTCAATCACCAGAATGCATTTCAGTGATATCAACAGCAATGTTATTTTGAATAAACATCAGTAGAAGAGGAAAAAAAAAGTAGTTCAAACAAGCCCATAAAAATCCCCTTGTAGAAGGAGTATTTCTCCAGATATTTTGATACAACAAAGCTCTGAGAAAGCTGTAAAGTGGAAATCAGTTTGTAAACATCTGCATCAAAGAGCTACATTCAGTGTCCTTATTAAGGGAGGCTATAATAACTTATGGTATCATGTTTTTAAAGTAAAGCGTGTAATTCTAAAAAAAAAAGAGTGCAACAGAACCATAGGAATATTTTTATTCCTTTTGACAGAATAGTAGAGAAACAGAGAAAACTTGATAGGAACTTTATATGAATGAAAAGACTAGTAATCAGGCAGAAATTTGTTTCTCACTTGGAATTCCAAGCAAGGTATTTTTAGATAGAAAAATATTTTATGTATGTCTGCATTAATTTCTGAACAGGCAGCACAAACAACACTAGTAATTGAAGCCAGCAAGAGTACCATGACTAGTTTGTCCAGAAAACACCTTCCTCTATCACATGAGCTAGGATTATTCTTTTCCTGCAACAGGTAACAGTAGGAGATGCTCTTCAACTACTCAGACCAGCTGCACATTAAACAGCCTGTAACAATCAATCGAAATCCAAACTGAGAGCTGGGTTTCATTTTTCTAGTCACGCTATCTATTCAAACATACTTGAATAATTAATAACTTAATCACATACAGCATGAACCATGATGAGAAGAAGAAAACCTGCTACTTTTATTTTGGAGGTGGAAAGTTGCATACAGAGGGAAGTGGAAACTACCCAGCTTCCTGTATTCTGATTGCAGCTTTTAAAAATTAGGTTATCATTTGGACATAGCTTAGCATGTTCAAATTAGCAAAAGATTCTTAAAGGCATACCACAGCATTGTTGATATTGATATTGCACTATTGTGCAATAATCTTGTCATATGTATAGAGATTGAGATAAGGAAATAGGTGTTTGTCTGACTTCTTTTTAAGCCTGTCACAGAGCAGAAACTGCATTAAAGCAGAAGGATGTCTTAAGCTCTAGAGATGGGATTGTTTATTATGAATTTTTTACATTCTAGGAAAAAGAGGCAATGATTTGGTCTACTCATTGTTCTTCATCATCCTTTCATGCGATTGCTACTCGATATACTAAATCAGAAAGCCCCATATTCAAAATTAAAATCACAATTTTATTAAATGTTCAATTGCTTTCTACTTTATGCCTAGAAGATATGCTGATATCTCACATGTAAGTTGTTTCTGAGGAGAGTTTTTAACAGGAAATTCTAACAGAATAAGACTCCAGAAAGACCAATAATTAAGACTTATACCAATAAATGTGTCAATCAAGTATGGGAAAGGAATTATTTTAAGGCACATTAAAGAGCTGATGACATCAGTAAAGAGAGGGGCATAGGTGGATATTTCAGGCTTGCTTCTTCTTCTGTGTAAGTCAATGGGAATTTTACAATGAAAGTAGCAGCAGAGTAGGATAATCAATATCACTTTATAGGAAGTATTATTTCCTATTTTCCGTCAATAATCTATAAAGTGCCCCAAACTGACATGCATATAGTAGTTCAGTGCAACTGTAGTTAAGACTGATCCTTCATTGGAGGACTGTAGTTAAACTAGTGAAAGACAAGAAACAATACAGGAAGAAGCTACCAAAGACATTTTTAAAACTGTTTTGAGAATACATCCCGATGCATTTTTGTCTCAGGAAAGAAAAAATGTTTTCAGGTAGAGCTACAATTCTGCATCAGTTCACAAAACAGGGCCCTAGCATGGAAGGCCATGCTAAAAGTTTAGTATTAGCAACTGAACAAGTAAAGGCTTCTCAGATCTCTTGAAATCCCCAGACTTTTGCATTTCATCAACAAAACTGTGCCTGCATTATTCCAGAGAAGCCCTTTGTTGTTAAAGCATTCATACAGTGGATGTTCCTGTTTCTGCAGGAGATGTGAAAAATAACGCACATCTTTTTCAAATGTTTTCTATTAATGATTGTGGAAAAAAATTGTGCATTAATGAGTGACTTTTTTCTGCATTTTTGATGGCAGTTTCTGAGTGGTCCTTGGGGCATTTTTTTTTTAACCCTTCAAGAGAAGAGAGGACGGTTTGTTCAAAATGAGTCAGCACTATCCTTTTCTACATGACCAAGATTCTGCCAGCATCATTTCCATTCCTAGCAGCCATCCAATGTTAGTTTGCTCAGTGCACTTCTGCTATTGCATACTCACTTCCTAATAGCTGAAGCAGCCTTCAGAACTCTCTCTCAAAAAAAAACAACCACCAAAACCAACAACAAAAAACAACCCATCCCACGAAAAACAACACAACCCCCCCAGAATTCTAATATACAAAATTTATATGAAGTTTACAACTCCTATAAAAGGAAATCTTTATGGACTTCTTTCAATATCCTAGCTACATACTATCCAGAAATTTTTATTTTCTAATAATTAGTAAATTAATCTGTATTTATCTTCAGTTGAAGATAATTTCTGGCAAGCACAGGCGTGGAAATCTGCAGGAGTCCGTGAAGTGCAGTGTTTGCAGCTCAGCATATTTTACAAAGTTGTTTGAAAGCTGCAGTAAAGCATATCTGACAGCAATCTCATATAAATCTTTCCCTGCACAACAGAGCTCTGCCACCAAAGGCTTTGATCTGACCTGGTAACATTTCACTCCAAGAGTCTTGTAAATAAAAATTAAAAAAAAAAAAAAAACCAACCAACTTCTTAGCTCTTTTTTTCTTTTTTGAACACATGCTAACTTTTATTTTAATGTTAGAATGAAATTCAGTAAAGGACACTAAACTAGCATGAATAAATCACTGTGCATATATAATATACTGTCTCTGAAGGCTTAAATATTTGGCAGGAGCAAGGCTAACATATTCCAAAATGTCCAACAGCATGGTACAAGGAAAAAGAATTTGGTCCATGACAAGGGATCAGATTCCCCTATCTGTTAGAAGTTCGACAGTACAACATAGTCAGCAATTTGGTGATTGGTTGCACTTTGAAGAAAAGCTCCTACTATATAGCTTCTCTGTGCTTCTTCAGTGACACAGAAAGGCTATAAAGCTGACATAATTGACTGCCATGGAGGGAAGATGAAGGCAAGAAAAAGGTCAGGTTTGAACTTGTTCACAAAGGAATCACAATATGTATGAGAGTTGGATTTGTCCGGTAAAATTCCTTTGATATTTGATGAAGAAGATGCAACAGCCACCAGGATGATCAGAAAGCAACAAAAGAAGCAGAATATTTAAAGTGCAGGTAAAATGTCAAAACACATTATTAAAATTGCATGGTAGGGTCCTGTGTTAATTTCTTCACAATTATTCCTACATTTACTATTCAAAGACTTTTTTAAACTGTCATACTCGAAAACTCAAGCTGGGGTTGAAAACTAGCTGCTATTCTTTTTGCACTGTTGAAGGGCAGAAAGTCTCACAAGTATGCTATTGGCCTAGGGCTTAATAATGTTCTTTAAGCCACAGATAAACCAGTTCTGCCTTGCACTACTACAGTGTTTCAGCACAGTTAAGAAGAATAAAACAGTAAAATGTGCTTCTTTCATAAAAAAAAATAACAACTATAGTTTGAAGAAGAAACGCTTATGCTACAAATGCCTTTTTTATTGTATTATATTTTATTTTCTACCAAAAAATGCCATGGAAACACGCATGGGAAAGCAAGAACAGAAATTCCACCTAGAAAGAGCTGAGATCAAATGCCTTAGTTTCCTTGAAGTTACCAACCTGACCCATTAATTCATCTTTTTCTGTTATCTATTAGTCTCTGGAGCAGGCTCCAGAGGGAAACTGTGAACGTCCTATTTCTTCATCATTAAGTACTGTTTTGGAAGAGCACTTGAGGGTATACTTTTGTTCTGCCAAGTAGCTAAACAGGCCTATTCAAACATAAAGAACTTTCTAATTGATTTTCATGAATATTTAAATTGATAAATTCACAGTCTTTAAGAAGTAAATTCTAGAGATTGATAAATGTTATTGTCAATATCAATATGTGACAGACAACCATGGTATTTCTCCTTCCTGAAAATTAAGTACTTTTTCTCCCTACGGTTTGACTACTATCCAGTATTCTTTGATAGAAAGTAGCAGAATATGGGAAGCAAAAAAAGGCCATCTTTATCTCTGAGATGAAACTCTTCATCGTAGGTGAGCTGTTTTAAGTCCCCAAGGAACTTTGAACACAAGACCAGCAACCAGATTTTTACCTTCACAAATAGAAGTAGATGGTCTATTTTAAGTGGACAGAGTTTCGTTCAGGGGTGAAGTTCATAGAGTTTCAGGTCAAAAGGAATAATTAGCTGAACTACTATTTATTATATTTATTATTTTTATATAAAAGTCTAATAATTTGATTTATTATTTAAATCAACCTAGCCTGAAATATGCTCAGAAAATGAACAATTCTCCTTTTCCAAGAAAATAAACCAATCTATCCAGCATCAATTAAACCAGCTTTGAATACTTATAACCCAGTATCAAACCAGGCTCATAGAGGAGTTAGCCAGAGGCCAATTACAAGCTGATCTAGGTAAAGCCAGTGTATTCTGGACCTAGGACAATCTGGATTTAGGCCAAGACCTAGGATGGAAAGAGCTTTAGTGGATGATGAATTATCTCCCGCTGTCCGCAGACAGTAGGAAGACATACATTCTCATCCTCCTGGACATCTTAACGTGGAATTACACACTGTAAGAGAAGATAACAAGTGCCCCTTAAAGATAGCATGAATCCAGACAAATACATCCTCAAATACCTGAGATGCTTACTTTCAGACATTTCTGTGAACATAATCTGGCCTATATTTTGCAAATTTTATTCCTCTGCACCTCATGCAACCAAAACAGCTTTCGGCACATAAAGGATATACCCAATATCCTGGCTTTCAAAAGAAGGAAGTGTTTGATATTCATATTATATTCATATTGTTTTAATTTCTAGGAACCAGGAATAAGATTCTCCTGCACCAAGTACTTTGCAAACACAGAACAAAAGAGTATCTTCCAGACAGCTCATAAATTGAGAACAAAACTAGAATCACAAAATGCACCCAGACAAACAGGACAATGCAAGGAAAGAAAGAAGTTGAAGCTAGCCAAGGTAGCAAAAGTCTGGCTCTGCAACTAGCCGTGTACCCAAGTAGAAAGACTGTAGGTTTCAGGCCAACTTATTCGTTCAGCTAATAGAAGAATGTTTGGTATCAGACATGCTATTGACATTTTCACTGAGGATTTGTTAACCGAGTTCAGGGCATCCATTCCAAGTTTTAAATTTAAGCAAAAACATACAGGGTTCACTTACAAAATACAGTTATAAAATGCATTGGCTGAAAAAGTATCAAAATTGTTCACCTTTCACATCTCAGGCCTTCCCCTATACTGACCAGCAGTTCATCTGAGTAAGGGACTGTGTAAAAGTTCAGTCACCTGATTTCTCTCAAAATTTTACCACCTCTTGGTGTCTGAGACGGTTGCAGTGAGTCATGGACAGCTACACTTTATAGAACAGTTCTAAACACAAGCACAAGGCCAATTAGGTTTAAAAGTTAAGGACATGCTTGCGGTGCAATAAAAGTTAATCAGAATTAATGCTTGCATATGTTCTTACAGGCATCACATTAATCAAATGGAAAGTGGTATATATGGCCAAATATATCCTTATGTGGAAAGATTTTCCCAGAGAGGCCCCATGTGTTGTGAGGAGGGAACTTTCCACATCTTCAAATATTGTACTTTCCAGGTAAAACTATACTGCAGTCTAACTGCCCATGCCCCACCCCCTCCCCCAGTGAAAGAAAACAAAATTTAATACTGATTTTTATACCAAAGTATCTGACTGTGTGAGCAAGTACTGTGTTCCATTTCAGTTCAACAAGATTCTTGTAAGGTCCGGCATTCTTCTAAAACCTGAGTTCTTACTGCCATGGGCTTGTACTTGTTTTGCCCCTCACCAGTGAAGGACCTTTTGAAACATGCATTACACATGATGGTAAAACCACGCAGGCATATGTTCAAGAGTGAGATTGTTAGGCAGGAAGTTGCAGGACGGGAAAAAAAACCTGTTTAAAACTTTAAAGGTAACCTTAATATCCTAAGCTGAAGTGCTTTCTTCATTGCCTTACTAAAACGATAAAAGCACTTTTTCCCATGTGATAAAAGGATGTTTTCTTTCTATGCTGAAGTTGATAGATACAAATCTCTCTCCTGGATTGGCACTAACATAGCATAATCTGTAAGGTTGTATTAACTCCTATTCATTTCTTTAAGAGTTTGAAGTGCTGAGCCCTTGTTGCTCAAAGTTACTGATGTAGGTTGCCAGTTCACTCACAGCCAGCAAGGTTACTCTTAAGGATAAGGTGGAACACATATATAAACATTTATCACATTAGGTTTTTGGCCTCTGTTCTGAAGCATACACTTTCCATTTAGTCTGTGCAGTTTTATATATTGCTCTCTGAGAAGCTCCCTGTACCATCATTCAAAATACAGTTCATCAGCTTGCCTTTCTCTAGCTGGCTCCTCTGATGCTTTGTTAGCTCTATTTTCTCTTAGGCAAGGATGCATAACTTTGCATCAAGAAGCTGTGTCAGAAGTGAATACATGTCCATTCAACGCTTAACCTTAAACTAAACAATTTCTACGGATATTATTGACAAGTTAGTGTGGTGTACAAACAAGTGAGATGAAAGTAGAAAGTTAATAAATACATATTTTCTAAGTAACTTCAGATGTATTTACATGTATTAGAAAATACAGTAGGACAGCCTTTCCACCATATGTTGACAGTGCTCCAGGTTCCTAGCTTCCCAGGTTCTATAGCCAGAGTTCTAAGTGCTTAGCTAATTTAACACTAAGATTAATTTTTCTCCCCACCTACACAACTTATTCATAGATGGCTTAATGCATAGGTCATCCTGAAAGTCATGACCCCTATTTATTTTCATGGAACCTATAACAGATACAAAAAAGCACAATAATACTGTTTGATAAAACAAATTCTCAGCTATGAAACACTGTTTTTCAACACAGTCACCACTGTTAGCTATGCATTTTCAGCAGTGATGGAGTAACAGTGGATGTAAGTGGTGACAAAGACAGTGGATCACCACAACTGGTGCAGATGTTTACAAGCACAGTATGCAGGCACTTGTTCATCACTGGCAAAAATGCATAACTAATTGTGGTGACTGTGTTGAGAAGTAGTGATTTGAAGCTGAGAATTTGCTCTATGAAATAGTATTATTGTGCTCTTTCTTGCAGTGGAAATAAATTGGAGGTATTACTTTCAAAGTGATCTACAAATAAAATGTGCCAATTTTCTTAGACTGTAGATGATATGACAAGGGATAATTACTTTAAGCTAAAGGAGGGTTAGATTTGATACAAGGGAGAAGTTCTTCACTCAGAAGGCACTCATGAGGCGCTGGCACAGCTGCCCGGAGAAGCTGTGGTGCCCCATCCCTGGAGGTGCTCAAGGCCAGGTTGGATGGGGCCCTGGGCAGCTGAGCTGCTGGGGGGCAGCTATGGGTGGTCACTTTTGAATCCAAACCATTACGTGATTTTATTATTATGAACCCTCAGTGCTAAAACCTCAGTACTAAAGTACTAATTCCTACAGTACTAAAGCACTAATTCCTACAGTACTAAAGCACTGTAAAGCCCTAAAATACCATGCAGACACTTGGAGTCCCTGACCAAATCTCTTACCTTCCTTTGAAACACAGCACTTTGATATTAAATTTAAAACTCCTGACCTATTTTACAAAGAAAGAAATTGTATCCTCAGAAGAGGTTACTTTAGAACTCACACCAGTTCTTCCAATGGCCTTCTTCAACTTCAGACTCCGTTCTAACCTTTTTGGATTTTATTTCTATCAGTTAGCTCTCACTCAAATCTCAGTCTCTTTTAAATACTAGAGCATTCATTGCATTGCATATGCAGGATCAGAAAAGATGGAGAATAATTACTCACAGAGATACAGATAACAATGCTTGAATTTATGTATGTAAAAAAATATTTTCTATAGAAAGAAACATACATTATACAAGAGCAAATAAAAAAAGAGAGAGATAATGCCATGAATATAGGTTCTCACAGATTTATTTTCTGTGAAAGATATGCTTCCTATCACCTCAACCAATTTTTTTATCCAACAGACAATTAGGGAGAGTTAAAGTAGGATTCCTATTATAAAACTATTTAAGAAATCATCCTTTATGATATTTCTGCAATTCCTTTTTCACAGAAAAGTGATAAATAATGACAGTTGCCTTTGAAATGTGTAAAAACAAGCATAACTATTTATTAATCCATTTATGTAAAATTTGTTTAACACAGAAAAAGCATATGATAAAATGTCTTTGTGTTCATGTAGTCAAAGATGTAGCCTTATGATTGCTTGGCATTTTGAGAAATTCACACTGCTAACCTCAGAAAACATTTTCTTTATAACAGTTTTGTTGTTCAAACAGTAGCACATACCCCAGCACACTGCTTGAAAGCAAATGTAATAGGGTCATGCAAATAGAAGCAAGGGCAGTCAGGGATAATTTAGAAGAGTCATCCATGGTCATTTATGTAGTTTATTGGGACCTCTCTATTCAGGACAGGTGGGTAATGAATATTCAGGATATACAAAAAACCAATAGGTTAAAAACTACCGTTTAAATCATTCAGAGGTTAGTAGCATTCTCTGATTCTGTAAGCATCTGGGAAAAAAAGGAAAAAAAAAAGAGGCATGCAATATTCTGTGTATTTTTTTCTTCTTTCTTTTCCATGAAATTAAGCACAGGGAGTAATTTTTATGACTTTGCAGAAACGTTTCAGTTATCTCATAGGGAAGAGGCTTCTAACTTTACTGGTTAAACTGAAAGATGCCACTGCAAATTGTCATTAGTGTTCTTGCTAAATTTGAAAATCAAAAACAAATGGACACAAAACAGTCACAGTAGACTGCCTTAGAACCTTGCTATTCTGTAATAGAGAGATGAAAAATGCAATTATTTCCATTGCATGCTGCATTTCTACTACAATCAAATGCAGTTACCTCAGTTCTACCATTAGAATATTCGGCAGTGACTAGATGGGAAAGATGTACTGTGGAATGAAAGAAAATAAACATTTAACTTTATACTATTTACAAAAAGCATATTAAAAATAGAAATGAAGACAGCTGGCAATGAAAGATGGAGCTACAGCACGAGGGAAACTGGAGAATTAGTCTGAACTGGTATAACTGTCCTGTACACCTCAGCTTTCTCTATTAGTGCATCTATATGTGTACACATTCCACAAATACTTTTTCCACACTGGAAAAGTATGAATCAGTAACAATGATGTGATGATGTCTTCCAAAGTATTCATAACCTGATTGTTCGGTGGATTGCCGGCTGTTAAATTAAAAAATAAAATTACTTAGTGCTAAAAACTAAACTAGACAATAAACATACTAAAAATAAGGAAAATGTCATACTGAACATTTATTAATTTCTAAACTTTCTAGATCATTATTAATGTATCTCAAGTTGGCAATGTTGAATTGACGTTTAGATTTTTGTAAGCTATATTTGGAGCAGTGTATTTGAAAGAACGTAGCTAAAAGAGAAACTGATATCTAATATAGGTAGGAAAAATGGGAAGTCTATGACACATGTGATGCTGAGGGTGGTAGGACAGTCCAGCCAAGATTGCCGATGGGCTCCACGGTCTTCAGAATGGTATGGGGCCTGGCATTATCATCTTGCAAGAGAAAGGCTGGTCTGCTCTGGCCTGACTCTGGAAGTTCAAGCCTTCAGCTTAGTTGTGTTGTAGTGGTTAGAGTGGATGGTCTGAGTTACAGGAAATCCAGAAGGATCACCCCTTTCCTATTCCAAATGACACTTTACCCACTGAAGGCTGCATCTTGCACTTTTTCTTCAGCATGGAATTGACATGTTGACGCTCCGTGGACTGCCATTTTCACTCCAGCTTGTAGCGGTAGCACCATGTCTCATCACTGATAATGGTGTGATCCAGGAAACCTTCAGCCTTGTACTGATTCAATAGGTCCTGAAAAATTTGCATACGGTGTTCTTTCTGATCCTGTTTGACCATCTGTGGGACACACTTGGCACAAACTTTGCAATATTCCAAAATTGCCACTATTGTTTCCAGCACATTGAAGCGAAATTCTCAGCTCTGTACACAATTTCATGATCATAATCCAACAATTCATACAGGTGAGTTGATTGAGATGCCTTTCATTTCATGGTGTGACAGCTGTGCATGGCTGTCTGGAACATGGCCTGTCTTTCATGTCGCTGTCACCACTGCTAAAATGCACCACCTGTTTGATCTCCATAAACATTCAGCAAGTGTTGATGAATATCAGTGGGTGACATTTTTTCAGCATGGAGGAATTCAGTGACACACCTTTGCTTCATACACACTTCCATGTCAGATGCCATTCTGTCAGATTGTCCCTCTGCTGCCATCTGTCACGCAGCAACAACATGTAACAGAATATTGGTTCAGCCCCTACTCTCATACCACCATCTGCATTTGATTTTGTGGGCCAACATACTAAAATAGGAGGAATTGCTTTCAAGAGCAATCCTCATAAATATACTTTTAACAGAAATTTTGAATATCCCAATATGACTAATTCCTTGAAATATCTCCTTTCCTTTTCCTACAGCATCACTGTATCCTATCTGGGATTAACATTCCTGAATAACTATTCATTTTTTTTTTTTTCCAGGTGTTAAGAAAATTCAAATGAGAGGACTTCCACTCTTCTGATTTCAGTATCCATTAATGTCCAAAACTATTTAATATTGTTGCAAACCAAAAAAAAACCACAAAGTTTTCTAGGTGAGGAGTCTTTAAAAATACAATACTATTTTTTTCTTCACCTTGACCAAATTTTAATCAGTATTCTGATACAGCATTATTTCATTAAGTAAATATAGCAGGGGTAGTCTCATATTGGGCTAGCCTTATTCCTAGGGAAGTGAACATCACTGAGGATAGAGAGCTCTGAAAAAATTATTTTCCTCAGAGAAAAACATACTCTGACCTCTTCTGCCTCCACACAAAAAAGATATTGGTGACAGTAAAAATGTGGACGTTTATGGAAGGAAAAACATCCCAGTAAGCTCCTGGGTGAGAGATAGCATTGATATGTCAGCTCTAAAGTCTTTAGGTGGCAGTGGAAAATGAATTGCCTTCACCTTCTGCTGTGAGTGTTTGTATGCTAGGTCTGCTTTCTAGGTTTTCATAGAGGAGCTAGTTGACTCAAAATACTTGACAAATCCAAGTTAAGTGCTTAAGTGTTATGAAAGCTTTAGAGATAACCTAACACTGGTTATGTCACTAATGAATATATATAGCATTCAACTTTGTTTCTAGACCCTGATATTCAAATACAAAATTAAAACTTTCTTTGGATAGAAATTGAAGAGTAACAGGGGGAGTGAAGTATCTGAGGATATGTTATACAGTGAATGCTGCTATGATCAACAGCATTAATGGAAGAAAGGTGTAATGAAGAAATCAGTCCTTATTCAGCAGTGATCCCCTGGACAGTAACTTCACATTATTTTCTGAGAACTATCTCTTCCTGTTCATTTATTTAGTTCAGTGATAATGCATTTCTTTGTTGCTGTCTTATACTAACTACTTCATTTATGGATGACTTACCTTGTCATCCTCTAAAAAAAGTTTGGGCTGTCAGTTTGTTTTTTCTTTAGTAAAAGTTAAGACTTGTTCTACCATAGATTGATATCAAAATTTAGAATTGTCTGATTTTCACACATCTGCCAGCTTATATGTACAAACACATTTTCAAAAATTAACGTATTTATTCATTATTATTTATTCATAAATATTATTTGAGATTCTTCAGTATGTTTCTATTCATTAGAATGGAAAAGTTAATTGTATTTTAGCTTCATGGGATTTTCTAGCAGGTGACCTTTACAATATAAACCAATTAGGCTAGACAGACCGTTTCTTTGCTCTTCTGAGAGCAAGGAAATCAGAGCATATCTTGTTAAAACTTTCTGGAAAAGATGGAAGACTGAAAAATTACTGCATGAAGTCCTCTCAGCTCCTCTTTGTGAACAAGATACTTATGCATGATTAAGTTACATTCACAGTTTAATTAGAGAAATTAAAAAGTTTAATTTCAGTTCCTCTCCTAAAGTTTGTATTTTCTGTGACAGCTCTTTGGTAGGAAGGAGTCCATTGCAAACACTGAAGATGAATTCAGTGAATTCAGGACAATTCAAAGCTCAAAATAGCTGTTTTAAGTTTCCAACCATTTTAAACACAAAACTACTTCTGTAGACTCTTAGGGCCTTTCATGCATCAGGGAGAGAAAGTCCAGCCTTAAAAATTTTGTCCTATACCACTATAAGAACTACATCTAGAAACTTCCAAAAAGGTAATTTTATCTGTATGAACACAGAAGCAGTGAGCTGATTTCAGATTTTCCAGAATTAATCAGTGAAGAAAACAGTTTGATTTAGAACTTTTTATACTACTAATTTTTCTTCAGCAAGCACTTTTAATAGTTTGTAGTTGGCTGAAACAAAAACGGCGCAGGAATGCAGATAGGCAGGCACGAAACTAATCACTATAAAATTTCCACTTAAAGGTCATCACATTTGCTTTACTTAATTTACCATACTACAAATGGAGAAGAAATTTTTTAAGTTGAGAATGAATACTGGACTTAAAGAGGAAGAAAAGAAAAGTCCATGTGCCTAAAATAGTTTTTTATCTACTGATTTGTAACTATATCAGGATACCTATATTGTGCCTACATTAGTACATTTTAAAATGTATTAGGTTAAAAAGGCAGTTTAGTTGCAAATGAAAGTAGTAATCTAAATCAAGCCTATCACGAAAAAACAGTAAAAGAAAGGCTAGCCTAAGTCTGATTTTTTTTATTTTTTTACTTCACTCACGTTCATAAATAGGGCAGAGAAATTTTATCTCAAATATATAGATAGGAATAGTAGTTTAATTTTCAGTCATCTATTTAAAAAAAAAAAAAGGAATAATTTTTATCCAAATAGAATGACATGAAGCACTTAGTGCTAATTTTCTTACTAGTTTCCTTTTCCCCCAGTTCAATAATACAGCTGAATTACTCCTCTGAATAGTTTAAATTTAGCTGAAGTGCAATATTTTTTTGGAAAAAAGTTGAATTCTATTTTAAAGAAGCATTTTTTTTTCACTGTGTATTATACTTTGTTTTCTAGACAGAATTATCTGCTTTGTGTCACTTTCAGATCAATTACTCCCTAATTTTCTGTTTCATAAGTTAAATTGCTTGAAGTTCTTGAATCTCTACCTGCAATGTATAGTTTCCAACTCATTAACAATGTTCAGGTCTCTTTTCCAAACCCAACATAGTTTCTCAGCTCAGTTTCAAGTCCTTCTAGAAATATGAACTCCCAAACTGCAAAACATATTTCAGTAACGATCACATCAGCACCATAATAGTTGCATTCTGAAGGACGACATTAGCCCAAGTTTCTCACTGGAATTACAATTGGTTATCTCCATGATTATGTTCATTTGTTTGGAGTCATCACTCCCTTGGGTAGAATCTCCCATCATATTTGGTTGTCTGCACCTTGGCTTTAGACAAAAAAACAGATAACTTGCATCTGTCACCCACTGAATCACACAGTGGTTTATTGCATCTATAAATCAAGTTATCCATATTGCTTTGTATTAGTGATCTGTCCTTATCCTGATTTCCTTCTCTTTTATTAATATGTATATTTATACATTTTTCCCTCCATATCATTAACAGAAACATTAAATTGTGTACTTCAAAATTTGTTCAGAGAATTAAAATAATAAGTGGTTCAGAAAGCTCATTTTTCCAGTTTGTTTTCAAGGTCTTAGCTGCCAGCCAACTCTTTATTGAGAAATATAAATCTTCCTTACACTTTCTAGCTTCATAGTCACTAGATTTCACTCTGAACTAGTAAAATTAACCTTACGTTGGTTCAGAGTATATTCTGTAACTCGTTCTTTGGCTTAAAGCTTCTTTTCCTAGTTGACGATATTCTTCCATACATCACTTTAATTGCATTTTAACTATTAACACCTGTTAAATCTTAGTGAGTTTCTATTCAAGAAAGCAACCATAAATACCATGCCAGTGTTCAAAAGTAGCACTAATACATAATCTTTATTTTAAAACATTGTATTATAGCAAAAACATATGACTAGATTACTCACTTAAAAAACTAATCAAAGCTATTTGTGTATTCAAAACTTACTCATTGGCTTCCATACTGCATGGCTCTGATTGTGTCATCTGCTTCTCTGAATACATTGTAAAAATCTCATTCACATCGAGCACTGGCTATCAGCAGTAAGATATGCCCAAAGCTGAGGTGCCCCTGCAAAAGCAGTATACCCCATCTGATATTCCTCTCAAAATATCAGATCCCCTTTTACTAACTTCTGACTTTAACTGGTGCTGCCTACTTTTGGCTCTGGTGAAAACAGACAAAGCTGCCTGCCTGCCTTAAATCTGTACCTTAACTTAACTGCTTAATTTTTATCCTTAATGTGTAGTAAATATACACCTGGCTTGCAAGCCTGAATAGTTTTCACATGTCTTTCCACCAAAAACAAACAAACAAACAAACAAAAACAAAAACATTTTCTGAAACAAAAAAAAAACTAGTGAAAAGCAGAGGGAACTAATTTAAAATAAGCCTAATGTTGCATAGATAAAAAGCTCCGTGGGTTTTTTTCCCAGTAAGACTGAAAAAAACATATTAAAAACCACCTACCAGGTAGTACTCACTTTCTGTGGAAAGTTTCTTTCTTAAAATGGCTTAAATGCAGCTGACTTAAATCAGTATTACCAGAGGAATGGGGAGGTTAATTGTAGTGATGAATGGCATCATCTGGATATCAGAGAATCCCGCTGGTAACAGTCCTTCAAACTCGGTGAAGTCTTCCTTAGTATAGTCAATTTTATGGATAATAAATCTGAATACTGTGTAGATCTCTAATACTTAGGGCTAGGAATTAGACAAACTTTCATGACCTTTCACAAGCTGCAAGGATTTCTCCCAAGATGTCTCATAGTTTTTCAAATAAGGAATCTGAACTCTAAAATTGAATTTGGGATTTTTTTTTGTGGGGAACAAAACTTTGTATCACCAGTGCATATGATGGACTGGAACTGCACACATTCCCTTACTGCTACTTGACAATAACCTTGGTTTTGTATACCCAATTAGAGATCATTATAAATTCATTCAGATTGCTTGAGTAGAGGTAGCAGTCTGTTATAGTCTCTTTTGTATGCTGATACTGTCAGGTATTACTTAAATATTAAACCATGCAGCTGACTTAAATTCAACTCAAGTGCCTCATCCAAATTGCTATGGTTGTTATCTAAGACTGTGTCTTCTGAACTCTCTGAATAGCAACCACAGTTTCAGGGGCTACTCTTTCTTTTCTGATATGAACACTTTTCTAATTGAGAAATTAGCTATTACATGAGCTTTTGCTCAAGAGTGAAATTAAAGATATTATTTAATTTCCTGAAGCAAAATATCTACAGAAAGCAGAGTACTATTTTGTCCTTTGTTAGAGATGAAAGATATTCCTACCAATGTGCATTCTTTACACGTTCCAGCACAACATAAATTTATCTTCAGTTTTCTTCATATTATCAGAGACACTTCTGATAAATGTTAGGGTCAGTAAAATAATTAGAGTTCACCTGTAAAATAGCTTTGAGATTTGAGATGGTCATTCCTTAGTCTCTGTACTGATCTATTCCTCATATCTGTTCCTGATAATACTTGCCATTTACAAGCCAAATCATTCTTTCTTCTTATGTGTGGTATTGTTGAATTTTGTCTAAGATTAGATGCTGTGAATGACTAAGCAAATTAATGGAGACTCTCACTGTGCACACTAAAGTCATGTTGTATTTATCTGGGAAATGAATATTAGAACCAGTACATGAGAACTGAATACCCTTGAGTTACATGTGCTTTCAAAGGAAAGTGATGTATTAAAAGGGAAGACAAGGGGGAAAAATAGCAAATACAAAAATTCAAAACCTGTGAACATGTTTGTGGATGTATTGTAGGAAGGGTAGAATAGAATACTGAAAATTCAGTGGACTAAGTTTTATCAGCTGATTAAAAAAAGAACTTTCTCAGTATAGTTAAATTATTGGTAAAATATAAAAATTAAAAACAATGAGACATGCTAAAGATATGATACTGTGGCCAGTACATGGAATACAGTAAAAAATGTCCTCTCTGTATGGTCCAAGTCATAGCATCATAAAAAAGCAAGAATATCTTCCCTGTAGGGTAAATCCTGTAATTATTAACATTCCCAGTGACTCATAGTGTGTATTTTCTAAACAAAAATAAAAGCTGGGAAGCTAGGGCAAACACATAAATACTGCCACTTGAAGCTCTATTGCTTCCATTAATTTTCATGCAGACTCCTGTTTGTTCACTGTAACTCAAGCAAAATGTTTCACAAAAATTTAGCCTGTTTGATCCCCACATAGGAAAGCTCTGGCTGGGTGGTAATTCTGGAGAACTCTTGTAAGCTGGAAGCCATGCAAAGTATGTTGTAACCCATTAAGCACCAAAAACATCAACTCATGGAGTTCCCCTAGTTTAGGGCAGCTGGTGACTAAGTTTTCTATAAAGATAATAGGATGCATCTTCCTATGCACTTTATTGGAACAGGATTTTCAGAGCAGAAACCCACATTAGTGGAGGCTGAAAACCCTGGGAAAAACAAAAAAACAACAACAGACTTTCTTGAAAATGTCCATTTAGATGAGCGACAAATGAAAGGCAGTTCAAAGACAATGATAGAATGGAAGATTTGTGCATTCTTCTGTATCCAGTCAAAGGAATCCCGGTGGCTATAAAGAAAGATACAAATCTGAGTTTATCAGAAGTGAATTCAGGAGAGAACTATCCAAATTTAAGGCTGTGTGTCAACAGGTAGAAATAAGAGTATGTTTCTTGTATATTTCTTGTCTCCTGGTGTCAGAAGAGAAGAATGAACTACAACTCCCATAAGACTTCATTTTTCCATTTCCATTTTCTGTTTGGAGGGAAAGATAAAACTGACCAGAGTCGTGAGACTTTCTTTGCTCCCTGACTGCTTCACCTACAGCATTAGAATAAGGATTTTGGTTTTGGAAACTCTCTCATTTTATTTGATTTCTTAGCTTCAATTTTAATCATATTGTATTATATTGTACTATTCTTTCCCCCAGCCCCCTTCCCAGGGTGTGGATCTGTGGGTCACTTTGCCCCCTTGTCATGGACACAGGCCAACGCATGACAGAAAGCCAATAAACTCAGTAACCACAGTGATAAGGGAAGTAGTAGTCTTGGCCCATGTAAAATATTGACATGCTGATTAAGAACATTAAAAAAAAAAAAAAAAAAAAAAAGAAATATAGTTTAAAAAAAAAATTATAAAAATAAATTTATAGTTTGCTAAACATATGAGGATAATTGACAATTGCATCTTAAAAGCTTTGAAGAAATGAAAAACATTAAAAGTTCCAAACTATATTAAAGAATCCACTGGCTAGCAGAGACAAGGAGAAGAAGACCTTCATTTTGACATATGGAAGCAAAGGTGTTAACATCCTTAATTAGTTTATTTCAGCAGATTTCATTCTGAGTCATTCTAATTAAGATAGTGAAAAGAGAAGGTGAAGATGAGTTATTAAAAAATATTACTATGCCAGGGAAATTTTATCTTTTAAAAATATGTGTAAGAATATAGTTTGATTCCTTTAGCTTTTTATAAAACAATATTGTTCCTAAGCCAATGTTGTTGAGTATTGAATTTTTTATCTAGTTAGACTGAATTGTAGAACAGTATTTATGTCCTTTAAGTGCAAAAAATCACTATGTAAGTGTGATAGGTACCTCAGGGAAATTCAGAAATAGAACTGCTATTTTAAACAAAAAGCTTCCTAAAATATCCCACATGTAAGAGTACAAATACCTATGATATCCATTCTGATGTTTTCTGTTTTCAGTTCTCCCTGAGTGACCACAGCAGAATGGTTGTGCCCAATACCATTAACAACTCCATCCTTAAAGAAAGGCTTAATGCAGTCTTCTAATTTCATGATGCAAATCTTCACTGAAAAGAGAACTCCAATATAGAAAATTGCAATATTTGGGAAATCCCCAAAGCTTGATTGACACAATGACACTAATGCACACATGAAAAATTAGATGATATCTAATGATATTAGATTTTGGCAAAGATCAAGAATTAGTGCAATATGACAAGTGTACAAAATAACAGTCTGTATTTTGCCAGACATAAAGGTGCCTTCACTTTGATGTTCATTTTAAGTGTTTTCAACAACAATAATTTTAGAAAAAGATATTACAAATGCCTTATGTCTGAACATGATGAAATATTATTTTATAGACAATTACAATTTACCCGGATTTTCCAAGCATTATCATTATCTTTTCACCCATATTTCACTTCTTAATTAGTTTTTTTCCTGCACTTTCTATCCTATTGAGATTGTACTTACTACCTTATTGAGATACTGAGGAGAGTCCTTTGGAGGGCCAGAGAGGTGTTTGGACCACCACCTCCCTTATGAGAAAAGGCCTGGGACTGTTCAGCCTGAAAAAGACAGAGGTGAGATCTTATCACTGTTTATAAGTATCTAAAAGGCAAATGTCAAGTGGACGGACCAGTCTCTTCTTGGTGGTGTGCAGCGACAATAAGGGGAAATGGGCACAAAATGGAATGCAAAATTTCATATGAACACGAGAGAAAAAATCTTTACTATGAGGGTGACAGAGCACTGGAACAGGCTGCCCAGAGATGTTGTGGACTATCTTTGGAGATAGTCAAGACCTGCCTGGTTGCCTTCCTGCGCAATCTACTGTGGGAAACCTATGGAGGAGTTGAAATAGGTGATGTCCAGAAATCCCTTCCAACCCCTATGATTCTGTGATTCTGTTAGGAGTTCTACAGAGTAACCTTGTTGTTGTTGCAGTCAGGTATTCAGTAGCAACTTAATTTTATCTCCATGTGTCTTTAATCCTCTTTTTTTTTCTTTTTTTTCTTTTTTTTTCTGTTGTTACCTTTAGTCATAGACAGTAAAATAATGTATTTTATCTTTTGGAGAAGTTAATCCTGTGACTTATCTTGCCTCTTTATGTTTGCATGACCCAAATCCTTCTTATAATATTCAGTTTTCATCAGGCTGTGTTAAATTTTGTTGTAAGAAACTGGGATCTTCAACACAGTTGATCGTATACACCTGAGATACTGAAAAAAGATAGAAGTTTAATGCTTGTCAAGTGTTGTTGAAACACCTTTGTTAGGAGGTATGAATTAAATGTGGCAGCTTTATTCAATTCTTGTAGATAAGGATAAAGTCAACTCCGTGTTGACTTCTGTATCTCAAGAGGCTCTTCTGTTGAAGACTACATATATCTGTGTAAGCTATTAAAAGGTAGAGAAACACTTCATATTAAGTGAAATTTATTCTAGAGACAGAAACTTTGTGTTGCCACTCAGTCAGCGTTAGACTTTGCTGTTCTCGCCTTCTAGTCATTAACAGTAAACCTAAAGATGAATATAAAACTAATCAAAAATCACTTGTAGTACATTAATAACTCACAGGCATTTTTCACTGTTGTTTCTTCTGGAAGGCCTCATGAGTAAAACAGATCCCAAAGGAACTGTAGTTCAGTTGGCTCTTCTCAATTTGCTTAGAGGCAATGATGCAGGGAGAAAGGAGATTGTGCAATTACTCTCCTCAGAAGTTTGTTAATGCCATCAAATACCATTAAAACTTTATCTGTGCTTCAGAAGCATCATAGCCTATTAAAAATAAATAAATAAAAATAGATTTGTGACTGTGAGATAGTTTAGTTTTATCAGCTGTGAATGATCATACAGATGGCAGCTCCTCCTTTTAACAAGATGAGACAGACATTAAAAAGCACATTTTGGTGTTGTTCTCCATAGGGCCAATTTCCCTGCATCAAAAAGTTTGAAATTATATTTGTCAAAGCTACAAGAGAAAGTTGTCCTACCTAAAGTATAAGCTTGACTCACCATGGATGACAGAAATAAATATAATGAAAGTAATTTCAGTAGCTGCTAAGGTGTTAGACTATAAACTTAATTATGGCAGGTGTTAATCCCAGAGATAACAATGGTGTCTATTTTTATTGATTTTTATTTCAAGCAGCAGGTTGTTATCTAGTTACCACTGTGGTATCTCTGCAGGTTATCAATCATAAACTAGCTACTATGTCAGCCCTGAGACTGCTATAAATCTGCTGGATTATCTGTCCTTAGATGCAGTGGTAGATTCTCAGCCCTGTAGGTTAATCTATGCTTCTCTGGCCCTGTAGTCACACATGGTTTTCCTTGGCCTCACATCTAGTGAAAATTCTCTTATTCCATTGATAACGAAGCTGCCTGCACCAGAGAGAAGAGAGAAGAATTTATACCATGGCTGGAGTAGGAATACTGGCAGGGCAGTTTGAGAAGCTGAAACATCCTTGACTGTACAGCACTGCTTGGCAACAACTAAGATGTCACTATGTTATCAACACCGTTTTTCTATTTAAGCCAAAACATAGCATCATACTACACTATGAAGAA
>JAOWBP010009771.1:0-25139 GCA_028571105.1 Tragopan temminckii | reverse complement strand
TGCTTTGCAGTTAAAATGTATACAACCTTTAAATAGCATATGAACATGTAGATAGCATTAGGGACTCAGACTGTGGGTAAATCTTTCTTGGTGTAGAATCTAAAAGTCGGACATTAATTTCATCTTTGTGCGATCTTTGTGCATGTGAGACTCAGCTGAGCATGCAAGAAATACCTCCCCTGGTTAAAAGCAGCTTTGACTGTGTGCGAGCTGTCAGGCAGTATCAGGTTTGTGCTTAGCTGTGAAGCAACAGTAAATTCCTGCTCAGTAACTTTCTGTGCAGCAATATAGAAATGGGCATACCCATTGAGTACATGATTTTGGAAAGGCTCCAGCTGCCATCTCACAGTGCTGCTCATTCCACCAGCGCAAGCTGATCTGTTTGCCTGAACATCCTAAGATGCTTCAGGGACATGTTGACAGGATGTCACTTCCCTGTTTATGTGCTGAGACAGCAAGAGCTCGTCCCCTGAATGAGGTGTTCAGTGAGCAAACCTGAACACAGCACACTGCAGTTACCTCCACCTCATGACTACACCACAGATGGTGCTTCCTGAGTTTGCCCAGAGCCTCACAGACAGTCTTGCTCCTCCCAGCCCCCCAGCCAGGCATGACGTTCCAGGAAACCCTGCTTAGCATATCAGGAAGGTATTTTCTGATGTGATCACTCATGGTTGGGTTGGAAGTGGTGCCTGTATGTTCAGCATCATTTGATGTGAAACAAAGTTCTGATATACTCTTACAAAAGAGCCACAGATCAGCTAAATACTGAGGATTTGGCACTTCCCATGTCAGCCATCTTTGTGTGGTGGGCAAAAGAGACAATCAAAAATGGTAGGAGTCATGAGCTGATGGTGGAGAACAGTAGCAACACCAGTGCTGAGGAGCAGAGCTGGGCACTGAAGGACAGCACAGACTTGTGAGGAACATAGAGGATGTGAGTGAAATCTCCTTAAGGCAGTGCTTCATTGCCCAGCTCTCAAAGCACAGCATGCCCTGATTAAAAGATAAAACAAGGTTCTGTATGCCTTACAACTTGGCAGTGTAGTGGTCAGGTGGAAAAGCTCATTGGAAATACAGCTCTCTTCAGAATAGCTGCTGTCCATGTTGCAGTGTCAGGACCAAATGTATTTAAAAGCAGTTGCCAGAATGCAGGTTCTGAGCTCTCTGAAACCCTAACTGAAAGGGAAAAAAGGAGGTATTTTTAATGTCAGATTCCCACTGTGCTATTAAAACAATGAGATTCATGGTTGTGTGCCACTCACTAAAGCTTCTTTGTGCCTATCATGACCTCTTCCCGTGACTGATCAGTCTGCTTACTTCCCATTTAGATTTTTCCTGCTTTGGAGTTTTGCAGACAGCAAAAAGGTATCAGCATGATCTGTGCCTATATCCCAAAAAGGGCATGCACATAATTTTGTTGTCACTGCAGAGGAAGGCAGAAGTAGCACTTCCACCCCCATGTGAGGATGGACTGAGCTTTCTCTGCACTTTGCAGGTTATGTGTCTGATCCCATGAGCACCATGAGGTTTCACTCCTGCAGCAGCAGCTTCGAGGAAAGCAGCTGACAGCACAATGCCTTCCTGCAGAGAGCTGCCAGGACCTGAGCAGCAAGAGTCAGAGTGGGCAGCCCAGAACAGAACAACTTCATCTGCTGGTGGTGAGCATCTCCATGATGAGCTGTGCGCCATCACCTACCTGCTGCTGCTGACGTGGAGGAGGCAGCTTCTTTTGGTGGTATCCGTTCTTTAACAAAGCTTTTACTAAAATCATATGCTTCAGTCATGCAGTAACAAAAAAAAAAGCAACACAGGCACTCCAAAACAAACTTTAACCAGAAGGAAAACCTGAAATGAAGCCAGCTTAGGAAACAGAATACAGAGCAGGGAAACAGACTGCACTTACATCCATACCAATATGTGCCCACCTATGGCTGCTTTGTACCATCTCCTGGTACCATATCAGTAGCAGACACTTGAAAATAACAGGAAAAACTTCTACAGGCTCAAAAGCTCTTTACTGGGCCAAGTGCTTGTAAACAACTTTACTGGTCACTTATTAAAATAGCTGGCTTCTTGAAGAAAGTGATGTCTTTGTTAATTGGTCTCTACCAACGACACATCAGGCTTCAGGGGAAAGCATGTTGTATAGCAGTGATCAGTTACCAATACAAATGAGAACTCTGCAAAATGTAAATTACTGAACAAAATCACACAATCACAGACTGTCAAAGAATGGAAGGGTCCTGAAAGGATCATCCAGTCCAATCCCCCTGGCAGAGCAGGAACAGCTAGATCAGGTCACACAGGAATGCATCCAGGCAGGTTCTGCATGCCTCCACAGGAGATCCCACAAGCTCTCTGGGCCGCCTATTCCAGTGTTCTGTTACTCTCACTATGAAGAAGTTTTTTCTCACATTTATGTGGACCCTCCTACGTTTCAGCCAACATCTGTTGCCCCTTGTCCTATCATAACATACCCTAAAAGTCATTTGCAGGAATGGAATTCATCTGTTCCATTTCTGAGAAGTCAAAGAAACATGCTGAAATAGCCATATAGAACAAGACACTGAGGTTTCTTATCCTACTTTTAAGAACAGCAGTGCCTGCAACCACAGTGATATTTCAGATTGTTATATTGAGGACATACATACCAGGAATAGATGATCTACAGCAAAATGAACCAGCATCCCAGCAAGTGAGTTATATCTCCCACCAGCACACAGCCCAGCACCCACACCTGGCGTGTCCTGCTGGAGCCCTGGCACAGCAAGAGGATCTGGAGGCCAGGGGTGGGGCCCAAGCTGGGCTGCAGGCAGCAAAGCAGTCATCATGCTCCCTTTGTGTGACTAGGCACACAAATCACTGAAAATCCCAGCCAGTGAAACCCAGCTCATTGCATGAGCACTGGAAACATTTCTGCATGTGTGCACACACCAGTGAGGTCACAGCCCCACCTCCCAGTGAGGCACTTGTAGTTTAAAAAACCAAATAACAGACAGACAAACGAACAGAGAGAAGATAGAGCCAAGCACATATACTCTCAAACACACATCCATAGGCCCGCAGTAGCACAGGGTGCAGGTAGGAGGGGACACTCAGCGCAATACTGCTCTGTGCTTTGGAGAATCCAAGCGTGGCAAGTGCAGGACAATGTTGGTGGTTATGGACTTACACACTGCAGAGCTGCTGTGGTATGTGACCGATGGCCGAGGTACGGTGGAGTAATTTAGAACATCCACACGGCACAAATCAGTGGTTGGTGTGAACGCTATGGGAAGGAGCACTAAGGGACGGAAGAAAAGGCTCAGAGGATAGTTTCTTCCTTGTCCTGGGGTGTGACAACTGCATCCAGGTTTACATCCTAGCAACAAGAAAATGTTTGGCTTTATTCAAAATGCCCTACACTGATGAATGAATACACTGCTGTCTGACATTTCCTCCCAGTACCTCAGCATGGGGCTCACAGGGATGGCTCTGCTCTGTAGCTGCCAGAGGGTGAGGGGACAGGCAGGCATGAGCCCCAGCAGCACTGAGCAGAGCATGCACTGGGCACTAGCATGCAGGAGCTGTTATGCAGAAGCATCTCTCACCCCCATGCCCTGGCTACCAGTGGCAGGTACTTCAGGGGAGTACAACAAACAGGGCAGCAACACAGCGTGACATTCTGCTCCCCCCAGCCCCAGGAGGACCGTACCAGCAGGGCCCAGGCAGCACTCACCTCATTGTGGCCATGCTCCCTCGTTCAGGACTCCCACTCCTCTGTTCCTGTGCACCAGAGCAGCCCACAGCTCCTTCCAACACAGCCTCCACCTCTTTCCTCTGGGTACTTTCTCCAAGGCCCAGCTCTGGCAGCTTCCCTTCAATCTGCACTCCTGCTGGCACTGTGTCCTCCTGTGCTACTCCCGATGCAGGCACTGCAGGCTGCTGCCCCCACAGCCCCAGGCAGCCTCTGCCCTGGGTTCCCTGTGCTGCCTCCAGGGTCTCACACCCCATCACACCCTGGCCTGGAGGCCTCCCCTCTTGCAGCACTGCCTTCTCCCCACCTGTACCACACTCCAGTAGTCCCTGCCCCACGGCTGCCTGCTCTTGTTGCCCTGCTGCTCCCCCCCTCAGCTCTTCATCTCCTGACTCAGCTCTGGCTATCTCTCCAGACACTCTCTTCACCACCCCATCAGATTTTTCTTCCATTGTTCTATTTGTCTTTGCAGCACTGCCCAAAGGCAGGTTTCCACTCAAAAGCACTATAGCTGAGTCCTCCTCATCCCCTGCTGAGGCTGTCTGCTCCAATGGAGTTGACCCTCCACTGGCAGAGTCCCTTCCAGCACCCTCCCCAACTTCTTGCCCCGGTGCTGTGTGTAATACTGGTTCCCTGCCTGAGTCCTTGGGCTCCTCCATGTCCTCTGCCCTTGGTTGAGAGCTGCCTTCCTCCTCTGGTGGTCTGTCAGGCTTACATGTTGTCCCAAGGGCATCCATCTCCATCTGCTCTTCCCCTGAGACTTTCAGCTGAGAAAACTCATTTGGCTTTAGGATCTCTTCCTTTCCTGTGCAACATTCTGTATCCCCTGATGTTCCTAGGAGGGTCCCAGCTTCCTCCACAGTCTTCTGCCCTTCAAAAGCAGCTTTTTCTGTGGCCCACACTGCTGCAGGATCACCCACCTCAGGAATCCCTTCTGCCAGGTCTGCATCCCCTGCAGCCCCCTGTCCCTCAGGCCCCATTCCCCCCAAAACAGGCACTGCTGCTTCCCCCACCCTCTGCTCCTCAGAGGCCCCATTCACAGCCCTCTCTCCTCCAGTAACCCCTCCCACACCCAGCAGTGCCCTCATGCCCACCTGCTCCTCTCCCACACCTGCTGGGTCCCTCCATGGCCTCACATTCTGCTCTGCACCTGTGGGAGGATCCTGATCCTCAGCCTCTGCACCTGGCTCCATTCCCTTCCCTGGTTCCTTCTCCTCAGCATCACCTTCTGCCATTGCCCCCCTGGCAGGTACTGACCCATCCACAAGCAAATGCCTCTCAGGGGCTACCTCTCCCTCAGGCTGCAGCTCTCCCGCCCGTGCTGCTGTGTGCCCAGCACAGTCAGTGCCAGCATGCCCTCGCTCAGCAGGGCAGCCTTCATCCTCCCCCTCATCTTGCCCCATGTGTGCCACTTCCACTGCTTCTGACTTCGTGCCAGGTGCTCCTGTTCTGTCTGCCAGGACAGCTCCACCAGCTGCTGCTGCAAGACAGAACGTTTGTTTCATTGTGAGCTGCTAATGGTGAGGCTGTTTTACAGGTTTACTCTCAAATACATGATTTCTAACAAGCAACAAGGGGGCATCAGCACAGTGCCAAGGAGGCTGAGATGCTGTTTCTCCTGCACCTGCGCTATGACCAGGCTGCTGGTGCTGCCATGCAGGCATTGAACACAACTGATGCATGAATTGTCCTGCTCTGCCAGTTCTGCCCTTCCTGCCCTCTCTCCCCATTCACTAGCTGCAGGGATGTACACGACATACCTACAAGCATGACAGTAACATTCAGAAATTTACCAACATGAAGTAAATTGTTCATGTAAAATATGCATAAATATGAAGGAAAATATTCAGGTGCCTGTGTACAATGGGTAACTGTTTCCCACAGACTCCATAACTACACTGGGGATAACTATGGGCCTTCACCCATCCCTGGGAATATAACGCAGTGTTCCCTCATTTCAGTGTTCCCAGACCCATCCCTGAGTGGATACACCCAGCTGTATCACAGCCATGCTTTGCACAAACACAGTATGCTCTGGTTCTTTAGAAAACCAAATGTTTTGTGCCACTGAAAGGAGCAAGGAGCACTGTCTCTCCTGTGCCACCCTTCTTCAAACCAGGAAAAGGCTGTCTTGTCCCACATCATCTCTCCCTGTCAGACTCACTTCACTTTCCTGCACTACTGCTACACTCCACAATTACTGCTTTCTGCTCGGGCAACTGCACATGCCACTTAACCCCATCTTGGTCTCATGAGGTCAGGTCTGGAGTTCAGTCTCATTCCTATTCTGTTGTTCACAACCCATGTAAGCAGCCCCATGCCACCTGCCCTGACACCTGCCTTCTCCGGAAGGACCCATATCACTAGGAAGGAAGGGAAACTCACTAAGTGATCCCTGTCCCACCTCAGCTGTTTTCAGGCAGTGTTTCCATGGCCTGGATTCCTTACCCAGGGTCACTGTAACTGCTGAGAGCACATCAGTTACATGTGGCTGCTGGAGCTGGCTGGTCATGCAAGCTTAAAAAGAAAAGAACACAAAGGAGGACTTGAAAGCCCAGAAAGCAAAGTGAAAAGGCCAACATTTCTATAGAAAGACTTCAGGTTAATAAGATTCAATCCATGCCCCTGACCTGCAGCCTCACCTTCGCTGGAATCACACTCTGCACTCGTTGCATTCTCTACTTCCTCATCCACATGAAAATCACTGCATTCATGGTCAAAATTCACATGATGGTCATTTCCCATTGCCTCTGTTATTTCCTCCTGGGCTGATCTATCATCTTCAGAAACTAGCATAAAATCACAGAAGAAGCAAGGAAGAGAAACCATCAGAAAGCAGGAAGGACAAAGTCCTCCAGTTCTTGCAGCCTGACTGGAGGTCTGTGGTGTTACTGCAGAGTGATTGGCACCAGCGAGGATTTTCTTTTTTGAAGTAGATTACCATCAAACAGAAACAACCATTGGAAAAAAAGGGAAGGGTTGAGAGCGGGGGGAGAAATTCATGCAGGAGCACCTACTGAGATATTCATCAGCCATCTTCCACAGCACATTCACTGACCTGCAATATACTTCCGTGAGGATGGAAGGATTCAAAACAAGCAACAACACTGACTAATGGACACAAAATTGTAATTGTTCCATAACTGTTTTTCTTTAAAAAAAATACATTTCTCTATTTTAAGCTCCCAACTACATTTCTGATGATTCCTCACTTCCTCAAACTAACACATGTGACTGAAGTCCTCTACTTATCTACAGGTAGGTTGGAAAGTTACCTTCTGCTCTATACTTGCAGTGGCTGTGATGCTTCACAGGCAGCCCTTCACTGCAAGGAAGACATAAAGGGCCTGGAGGGTGCCCAAAGAAAGGCAAGGAAGCTGCGAAGGGACACATGGGTACATTCTGGTTATTTATCACAGAAATGCAGAGTATTTTAGCAGCTGGAAAATATTCCAGCAACTGATTCTCCATGCTGACTATGACTGTGCTTGAGGATGACATACGAGCAAATACAGCAACACTAGCATGCACTGATCACAACACAGTTCTGCATAGGGACTGTACTCACCACCTCCTTCATCACTCTGAGGAGACTCTTCATTTCTATCCTCCACTTCCATCATATTTTTTTCCAAAGGCACTGAAACACTTTTCTCCCCACTGTGCCTTCTGTTGTTTGCTTTCTTCTCCTCTTCTCCCCTTATGTTACTTTCTACTGACCCAGCCTGTTTCATTTCCCCAGTAACATCAGGACTTTGATGCTGTGTCACCAGTATGTTTTCATGAAAAGCTTCAGTATTTTCTATTGATGTCAGAGCTTCTGTTTTGGTCATTTCTGCTTCATCCACTCCTTCCTCTTCCAAAGAGAAAGCTTTCTGACTGTCCTCTGTTCTGAACAGTTTATTTTCCCCATTCTCATTTCCATATTGTGCACATGCTGTGTTTTCAGATGCTTCTTTGATCTCACACTCCTCTTTGCCTTTAACATTTTCCTTCATCTTTTCAGTGTCAGACTCATCTTCACTGCTATACTGAGTGCTGGTGGATGACAGAGAGAGTGCAGAGCTCCTGTCTAGAAATGCAAAACACAAAATTTAGTATTTATTACTAAAAACCATTTGCATTCATTGGGCACAGACAGATGAGTGTCTGATGTGAACCTCTGAATTAAGCCAGCTGAGGATATAGAGACAAAATTCCAGTAACAGAATAGCATTGTCCAAACATATTAGTGTTAAAATCAAAGCCATTCTACGTTGTTCTTTTTCTGATAATGGAAATGAACATAGGTAGCAACATCAATCACACAAAAATACACTTCCAAAAATCCCTGTAAGTACAATTTTAAAAGATTTTAGAAAAGTTTCTTGAGTGCAGTTTGATAGAAGGTTTCAACAATTGCAACAGTCCTTCAGTGCAGTCATGTACAGCCCTCAAGTAGAACTGGAAATGAAGATCACTGTGTCCTCTAATATACATGGAACACCATGTGAAATTCATAAATGTAAGTGTTCAGGAAAATAAACAGTGCTAATTGCCCATTAGCATTTAGCTGTACTAAATGTATTGTGTATTTAGTAGAGCTTGTTGCTCTACTTGGCATCGCCAGTGTCCAAAGTTCACATAGATTCAAGAAGAAAAAGCCTCTTAGGTCCACTAAGCAAAAGAGACCACAGTTGAGACCAGTCATCTACAGTGGTAGGAAAATGCACTGGGGAAGCAGCACTGTATTCTTGTCCCTTTCTTACACTTTCAAGCAGGTGATCTGAGTTTATGTTGGGTATTAAACTTCATACAAAAAGACTGGATTTTTCTCCAACCTGCAACATCTTCCATGAGCATCTGTATCTTTTCTATATCATCTCAAAAGCACAATGATAATGTGCTATATTTACATTTAACTTGAGAAAAGAGCTTGCAAAGGACTGGCAAATGAAAGGAATATAAATGAATTAATATTTTTAAAAAGGAGTAAATGGAGATGTCCTAGCACACTATGACAAGCTAGAGGCACATAAATCAGCTCAGGATCACACGAAGCCGTAGAGGAGAAATTGAGAGAAATAAACTGCCATGCTGCAAGGAAGTGAAAGTTCACTTTTGCTTATTCACCACATGGTGGATGGAATTCTTGTAGTGTTTGTCTAATAAATGAGAAACTGCCAGAGAGTTTTTCTTCTTTGTGAAGATGCACAGCCAGGAAAACATGAAGGCCAACACGTAAAACATCAGACTTTACAGGGGCTGATTAAAAAAATTGAATAATAAAAAAATGCTATTTTTATATATATGCTAATAATATATATTTATAATATTTGCTAATATAGATATATACACTAAATATATATTCTGAAATAACTTAGTCTTTCTGAATTAGTAATAATGGTCTAGAACACCTCACTGCACACTTCTGTGCCTACATTCGGATCAAGAACCACAGCACATCATACTGACTCACTCTTAGTCACTGCCAGACTTGAACTAGAGTGCTCTGGAGATGCCCGAGGCCATGCATGGGCCCTGGGCAGCCTGAGCTGGTGACAGCACCCAGCCCATGGCAGGGGTGGGGCTGGGGGGCTGCAAGGGTCCTTCCACCCCAACCATGCTGTGATTCTATAACCCTCAAACACTGCCTATGCACTGCCCGCAGCACAGAAAGCTGAGGTGATGGTGTTTTCCTCTCCAAAGCAGGACAGTGGTAGTGATCTAGCAGAGTATAATGCTGAGGTTCCAATTATTCACTGAAGAGAGTAGTTCTAAGATCGAAAAGGTGTTATTTCAGGTGTCCAGGTTACTTCTCAGATAAAAAGTGCATGTTTTCAGAAGGCGTAATGATCATAGCTTCATGGATGCCTTTGATCATTACATGTTTGTCTGCCCACAACATTTAGAGCTAATCTGTTGACTGGCACCACCTTCACTTCCACAACTAAATATTTCAGCAACGTCTGCTGTGAGCTGGCACACACTTACAGTGCCCCACAGATTTGGCTGCAGTTCAGTGACAGATGGTAGAATCAATAAGAACAGACAAGATAGCCATCTTTTACCAGTTCAGTACCAATTCAACTACATAATCTTTCCACACGGATTCAATATACATTACTGAATGTATACAAAATGTAAAACAAGCATCAGGTCAATGTTTGTGAGCCTCATTACATAAAAAGCTGACCTTGTTTGCCATTCTCTGAGGTACTGTCAGAGTGTCCATCACTTTCATCTTTCTCACAGTCAGAGGCCTGCAGTGCCTTCTGTGATGTGTCTTTACTCTCCTTTTCATAGTCTAAATTATGTTTTTCATCATCTGGGGATGACTTCAACATTCCATTCCTTTGATCACCAGTCTGTCCTTCTCCATTAACTTCGTCTGCTTCAAAATCTTCATTATACTCTAAAATACAAGAACCACACTATGAGACAGCACACGGAATTCACAACTCCTGACGTTCTTTTTCACAGATGGAGGTTAACTACATTAATTTTCTTTTCCCTTTGTGCTTACTCACTCCTTTTAGAAGTCATGAGAGAATCTAAGACCATAGATAGGAATTGCAAGAGTACAATATCATAGAAAAGCATCAAGTTCTCCATAGGTAGAGTAGTAAAAATGCAATAAAGCTACGGGATGATGTAACAAGTGTAATTAATACATTAAAAACAAATTAAAAAAGCATTAGCCGCTGAGAAGACTAGAAGAATTAGGCAAACTCAGAAATAAAATGCAAGACAGTCTCTTGTTACAGGAGAAAAGCTTTTTGCAATGAAAAAAAATATATAAGTAGCAGAGAAAAGCAGAGAAAGGTGATACACAGTAATGGGAAAATAAGATAAATGTGGATTGACATGGCTAATTAACAAAGAAGTGATTTACAAAGTGAATTAATTAAACCCAGCCAAAGGATACTGCAGAAGAACATTCTATTTTCACACTTCTCTAATACGCTCATTCAGTTCCCAGGTGAAAATCCTATTGAAAAATGAAGCAGAACTGCCACTTTCACATCAACAGGGTCTGGCTTTCATCCCAGGCTGCTGGCCCCACAAGTTGTAACATATGATAGATAACTTTGTTCAGGTCTATAGGAAAGAATTCCCTTTATGCATATACATTAAAGCACACTTTCCTTTCCAGATTAGCTGCACTACTTAAAATGCCAGGCACTGAAATGCACAGCAAAGCCATGATTTCCACTGACAATTCAGCAGGTTCACTGCTAACACCAGCTCACTGCACAGCAGAGGCAACACATCTGCACTGTGAAGAGGAGCAGCCACTGCTGACACACCAGCTGCCCCTCAGGCCATCATTTCTCACCTTTCACCATAACTGCCCACTACTTTCGCCTTTCACCAGTACTTTTAAAGTCCTGAAGTGACAGAATACCAAAGACAGAGGTGAAGAATATCTGACACAAAAACAATTAAGCAAATAAACAATTACCCAGACAAAGAGGATTAAGGGAATAAGTAGATTTATTTTCTTGTATTGAAAAATCAACTGAGATTCCAACAGCATTGCTAGAAGTAAGGCCTTTGGTATCTCAGGAACATGCCTAACAAAAGGAAGCAGCCTGATTAATCACAAAAACATCCACAAGGAATAATGAGGACGCTGTGCAAAATTATGAAAGCAAAAAAGAAATAGGAAGTAGGAATGAAAGCCTCTCTCCAAGCAAGACATACTCTGAAAAAGACTTTATACTGAGGTGTAGTGAAAGAACAGGTGAAGCTATCTGTCTCTTCCTTTAGAGGCAGGTGGGTACACCACTGGTGTATGCCAACCAAAGACAAAACAGTCTGTGTAGGTGGCACTGGTTTGTTCTCAGTATGAAGTCATTTTCATATTGCAGATGTCATCTTTGCCTGACATGTGAAACGACCTTTAGGGAAAATTACAGCAAGAGCAGATGCTCTCTGGTCTTTTCTTTTAAATTCCGCTCAACAGAAACCAAGTGGGACTCAAACAAAAGGGGCACAATCAGGCAGCCACATCTGTCAGTGGGAGTGCTCAGGAAAGGCAGCCAGAAAGGTGAGCTGGGGCAGGCACAGAATCATAGAGCAACCCAAGTTGGCAGGGACCCACAAAGATCAAGCCCAATTCCTGGCTCCACACAGCACCACACAAAATCCAAACCCTACACCTGGGAGCACTGCCCAAACATTCCTCAAGCTCCAACACCCAGGGCCCATGCCCACTGCCCTGGGGAACCATGGTGGAGAAGGGACTGGAAAGAGTTTTAGGTGAACAAAGCATCTCACTGCCACTGGCAACAGATACGAGAGCAGACCGAAGTATTTTACTGGGCTCTCAATCCTGCTGATATTTTGCTGTTGCACATCCCTCCCACCTCCCTCCCCGCCATGTAGGATCAGGAGGCAGGCAGTCCTCCACCTCCCACCCCAGCAGTCATCATCTCTGCATGCATCTCACAATGATGTCCTGTCTCAGACCCACTGGATCCCCAGCTACACAAGCCTCATTTCTTCTTCCTGCTCTTCTCCACCTGCTGCCACTCTGTCTCCACTGCAGTCCCTTCACTGTGCCTCACCCTCCTGCTTTTTTCCTATCCACCTCAGGCTCTTGTTTCAGCCTTGCTGACTTGCCTGACTTGCTTCCTTGACTCTTGCAAAAGCCTCTCATTCCGTTACTTGGATGAAAGGATTCCTGCTTAGTTTATTGCCCAGATACAGTTATTGTCCACTGAACCATCCTCAGCACATTCCTCACACGTGAGGTATGCTCTTTAGGTGAAGCTGGGGGCCCACAACGCTATACTTTCTCCAGAATTAGCCTCTTCTAGTTTTCATCTCACACGTGTGCTTTGGAATACCGTACCATTTTTACCAGTATCTTCCTGGCTATCTTCAGTCTCACAATTGGATAGTTTTGTCCCTTCTTCTCTTTCGTAATCCTGTCCAGTCTCCATTTTGTCCTCAATGGTTTCTGCATCTGCTTTGTGACTTGGTAAGATGACTAGCACTGATTCTTTGCTTGATTTCTGATCAATGCTGCTACCACTTGGCTCACTGTGAACTCCATCTTTCCAGGAACCCACTTGCTTTCCTTCACAGTCCTCCTCCATCTCCCTCTTGGGAGGTGATGGCTTTTTGTCCAGACCCATCGCAATAATGCATCTACAAGAAAAAAAAACAAAAAAAACACAAGGAGTATTGGAAAATGTGACATTCTTTTCAATATCTGTTCTGTTTTTCCTGTCTAACAGAAACCCAAACAGCTAGAAAACAAAGCACTTTGAGTGACACGTTGAGACTGCTTTTCTTGCATAAAGCAGAATGGCACACTCTCTATTTTACGGTTAGGAGGCTCATGAAAATCATCAAAACTCATATTCAATACTGTTATATTCAGCAGCCAGTAGTATTTCAGCAGAATCTCACCTTAGAGGCAGTGTTGTTTAAAAACAAAATATATATTTTTTCCACTATCACAAAGAAAATCCTGAAAACTACAGTTTACTAAACAGCACTAGATTTTTCCCTACAGATTCCATCAGAAACACGCAGGTGGCACACTTACACTGCACCACCACTACTTCTCCTGGTGAATCACTGACTGTCCCCTAGCAAGCTGATAGATCAGTGCTACGATGCAAACATTGCCCACTGCCATGAGTACTTCACAGTGTATTTGAAGAGGCAGCAAAAAAATCAGCAGATTTGGATGACAACTCTAATACTATAACGTGATAGAAAATACAGCAATAATAGCAGAGTAGCACAATCCAAGGCTGCAGCAAACGAGGACAAGCTCAAAAGCAGCCGTGGATACAGAAACAAAAGAAAAAAGCTGCTTACCCCTGGAAGGCCTCAGGTAGGCAGGGATCTCCAGCAAGATACCCTCACCTCCACTGCCAACCCTTAAATGAGGTCTAGGAAGGGGTGGATCCTGGCTCCAGCCCTTCCAGTCACTCAAGAGCATTGCATTGCATGCACCTGAGCCCCCCCTGGGTTGGCCCTGCCTTCCCACCAGGTGCTTAATCATCATTTCAGGCCATGACTTAGCATTTCCACTACAAAACCCTTGAATATAGGCCTTTGAAGGGTAAAAGCTCAATTATGCACTTTTCTAGAGGTGTTCAGAAACCAGCCAGGCTCTACAGAGCTGTGGTACACCAGAAAGATTAATAACAAGGAAACAACACTCTAAAAACTGAGCTTGTAACACTTTATGAACAAAGTGCATATGTCTCCCCACCTGTAGCAAGGAGATGCTCCCTTCACACTGAGAAATCCAAAGTATCCATGTCTGCCTCCAAGCCTGGAACGCTTCTGATGTCTGTACTCACAGCAAGAGCTCAACCTGTCCACTTGCATCCCATTGAGAAAAAAGGTGAGACTGAATGGGAAACCACGGTGCCTCTTGGAGATGAACTGAAAGGTCTCTGAAACCACGGAAAGGAGAGAAGTCAAAGAATAAGTTTGTGCTTTACTGTCACCCCACTGCATTTGTTGGGCTCCATCTGCATCATTGCCAGAGCACCCAGTTGTTCCGGGTCAAGTTTTTTCATTCCCAGTTGTACAAATTAATTGATAAAGCCCTACCCTCCTTTGAACACAGCAGTCTTATCTCTTGCCAACTCAGAACTATGAAGATGGACATATACATAACAAGCTAATACTAGTCTGGCAAGAATAGAGCCTCTCACTCCCCCCCCCCAAAAAAGACTTCGCCACTTGTTTTACAAGAGTATGTACATTAACCAGAGAAAGTTTAGGATCCCAAAGTGTTCACGTGCTACAGGCAGCAGTATATTGAGCTCTTGCAGTGCAATACGCATGTTCATTGCAGTGTAGCACCTTGCAGAGTGCAGTCCGGGTTCTAGGTCAGTACCACTGCAATATTAGTGGCTCTAGGCCTATAGTAACATGATCTTACTGATAAGCTACACTAAGCAGCTGAAAGATATCATTTCTGGAGTCATTTCAGTCCACTCAGTAAGGGTACTGCTAGGCATCTAAATGTTAAGGGTACTGACGCTGCTGCTCAGTTCTGTGCCAGGAGAGATTGGGCTGTACTGCTTTTAACCACAGCTCGTAGCATCCTTTCAAAGCAAACTGAGCACACATCAGCAGGGAGGAAGTCACACTGCTCTGTCAGCTTTCCCAAGAGGCGTGAATGTGGCTCAGAGCCACGAAAGCACACACAAAGGACACCTTTTGTATGGTTGGGACAAAGCCGCAACAAACATTTTTGGGCCAGATCTATGGGCACAGTGCTGTGCATCCATAACCCCAGTGGACAGACTGAAGTGCAGGGACCTCTGCACAATGTTCCCCTACTCAGTGAAAAGACAAATCCAGACATGGCGAGTTCTGTGAGCTAGAATGAAGCACATAACTCTCTTCTTCACCAGTGAAAGTCTCCCAGTCATTCCCTCTTCCTAACTTCCCAGAACAGAATACTGATGAGATCAACCAGTATGAGCAACTGTAAAGAAACTGATGGAGTTGCATTCACATAAAAGAGCTGGGAACTGGGCTCTTTCTAGTTACTTTTCCTTCTGGAATAAACATGTACTGATGTATTGCAGCAAGTCAGAAAAAGACAACCTGGATTTAAGGACAGTTTACTGCTACAACTGTTTTATTAACTATACATCTCCATACAAAATTAATCTAAGCTACAGCATTTTGTTAAATTAGTTCTTTCAACTCCTTACATCATAGTTCTAAGATAATTTGAAAAAGGAATTGTAGCCTCAGAAGACCCAGATTTAGTTCAGAGGCAGACAGAGCAAAGTCCCTGGACGCACACATATCAAGACTAAGCTCAGCTGACATCACTTTAATATCACATCAGTGTTTTAGCCAAAAAGATGTTCCCAGTATCAAACTGAACTCTTCCCATCTTTATCCTTACCTCCTTCCAACAGCTTGCCTTTGTAGACACAAAGGTTTTCTCCTCCACAATGCTGCTGATAGACTTTGATTTCATCTCTATAATCAGAATCATCGTGAGATAAATGCACACTTTTTCCCAGAAAGATCATGGTAACAAATGCATTGCTGTGTAATGAGGGCTTAGGGAATTCTCCAGAATTCTACAGCAGAAAATACACAAAAATGTACTCAGTTTTCAACCATAACAAAAGGCGAACACAAAGATCACATGCGTGCCACCTGCACTTGAGACTTTCAGCGTTTCAAGGCAGGCCTTGAACTGCTTAAGACGAAAAGTGTTTTACAGTTCTATTGCAGAAAGGCAATAAAAGATTTTGGACTGAAAATCCTTTGTACTGCATTGTCTGAGATTGAAGGAACCAAATTTAATGATCCACCGAGTCTGTTCCAACCCTATATTCTCACAGCTTTACTTCCAGGAGCCAAAGCTGGCTGAAGATCCAATGTAAAATATGAAACTTTCATACACTCCTAAATTTTGCTTAAGCTCTGAGTATGTCAGCTAGGAAGGTAATATACTTGCACATAAACACAAAAGTAGACTGATATAACCTACCTTGGTTACAAGTTGCTCTAAGCCATTTGGTGCAGTGGTGGGACGAAATCGTCTCCTTCTGGTTGTCCCATTTCTCACTGCCTTTACACTCCTGTCTCCTTTTTGCAGGGTAGGAGGTGGCACTGGTATCAGATAGTTGTTAATGACAGGGAGTCGGTATGGGGATTTCCCAGTCGCATATTCCATTGAGTTCATAAGTCTTAACCCACTTCTCTCTCTCTACAACAACAACAAAAAAAGTAACTGTTAAATAGGCCATGCAAAAATAGCTACTGAGCATACTGAATGAACCATGGTTTGACTGCTCTTTACATTTAGTAACATACATGCTGTTAGAATTTCAAGCATCATCAAGTTAAGAAGTTCTGTAAGAACACTTCTGTGCCAAACACCTTTTTCCATTTGAAAAGCAACAGGCACAAATGGAGAAACCAAAGTCATTTGCTTGAAAACATCACAAGCACATAAATGTCCTGAGAACAGGCAGAGAGAACTCTGCACAACCTGACTATTAGGGGGAGGTTAAAAAGGAGAGTTTGAGTAAAGAGTGTTGTTAACTGTTTTGCAGGCATGTCATCTGCAGTAAGTATACAGTTCTGGGAACTACAGTACCAAGCAGTACTATAAAGCTGTGCCTAAAATGTATTATTTTCCAAATGAAATATGGTCTCACCCCACTAGCAAACTGCTGATAACTTTCAAGTGTGCGGCACTTTTGTTTAGAGCATGAACTCCTTGGAACACTCCCTGCTGCAGCGCAGCTGTGGAGCGGCTGAAGTCGAAGTGGATATTGCATATTTCCTGGAGCTGTATTTGGTCGATGGGAAGAAGTCTAGAAGAGGAAAAAGAAAACAGCTAGAATATCTCAGGGTATAGTTTCCATACAGAACAGCACCATACAGGAGAAAGATACAGTGCCAATGAAGATAATCAGCATCAAAGAGTGGTGCTCAGATGCCTTCAGGAAATTTAATTTTCTAGTACCTCCCGGTCTTGAAGAGCCAGACCCCTTTAGGAATCTCTAATTAAGAGTCCCAAAACTCTTCCTGTTCATTCACAGTACAGCCTTGAAACAAACGCAATGAACTCATAGGAACTGCAGCAATATGCTCTGCTTTGGTGACTTGAATACGTGAACACTGAGAAAACGCACGATAAAAGCATGCTCATCTTTGTTCAATTCTCAGCATTTCTCTGACATTTTTTCTTTCATCCAGAATATCAAGTAAAATGTTGACATCTAAAAAAATGTATTAAAAATTCACTTACTGCCTTTAAAAAGGCTGACTCCTTGGATCCATGTTGATCAGAAGGATGTCCACCACTATAATCAACTATAGGCCCAGGAGCCCTCTGTACGGGATGGGGAGGAGAAGGTCATTCAGTTCTAAATATCACCAAATATCATTACTGAAACGGAGAACCAGTAAGAACTGGAGTGTATATTTGGCCTTTGATCTTAGAGTTTGGGATCATTGTATTTCCTGAGTGTACTAACATTTCTTCTTTGCCTGTTAACAGAGTAGGGAGATTCTGAGTCGGAGCTCCAAAGCATCCAATGCTTCTGGAACGAGCATTAGTCTTATTCCACCTCTTCAGCTTCTTTTTCTAAAAGACCTCCACTGATGTCAGGGCTTTACAACATACGTAGATTTGCCTACAGCCATTTGATGACGATATTTAATGTACTGATACATATTTAACCTTGGGCAACATGGCAGATAAAAAGGAAAGATTAAAACAGATTTATCACAAAGCAAATATATGTTTACATGTTTTAATGTGCCATTCCTGCAACATCAGCTTCTCTAGACTTCTCTTGAATGTAACATGAAATCAGCTGCAAACGAAGGATGAGGATCTTGTGTGCAACCATCAGGGCAGTCGATGGCATAGTTTAAGCACAGAAGTTACAGGTGTATGTGCACACTTTGGTTTATGTGTTCTTACATTGCAGCATATGAAGCATTTGGTGAAACTCACCAATTGTGAACGAGCAGCTGGTTCTCCAGCCATTAAAGGATGGCGTCCATAGCGATTTCTGGAACCGAGTGGTGGGTGTGGGGAGTGCACAGGGTTCGCATCTTCCACTGATCTTCTGGGTCGTTCCATCTAAAAAAACAATAATGTACGTCTCTGAGGTACTAAATAACAGCCATGTTTGAGCTCACCTTCTGTCTGTCTTTCACTGGATGGTTATGGCAATCAGCTTGCCTAGGCCCAGTGGAAGATCTGCTAAGGAAAGAAAGAAAATAAAGAGAAGGGGAGAGAGAGAGAGGAATAAGGGAAAAGATCTGTTCCCATCTCTATTTCTCTCTGCAGTCCTCTACAACCAAATTCAATTCACCAGCCTTTGTCTCTCTCCCAGCCTTGGCTTGGTTGAAGCTCCCTGTCTTTTTTAAACTTGAGCGCTTCCACTACTTCCTTGCCCCACTGTCCCTTCCTACCTTTTCTTCTCCAAAGCACCACACTGGGCTGACCATCCTTCTGGAAATAGAGAGCTATGTCTCTCAGTCTCCCTTTCTCTGTCGTCTGCCATTCCTTTCCTTTTAGATTGGTTACTCAGGCAATTCCACTGAACAGTTGAGGTAAGAACTGAATTACTGCTAACTACTACCAGGTCCTTGCGTACCAGTGTAGCACCACGGCAGAGCACTTACCCACAGGCATTTCCCTTACGTTGCTCACTGAAAGTAGCTTTAATTTATGTTCCAAATTTATTCCAATCCAGAATCCCTTGAAAAGAAGTTTTCGTCACTCTCTTTCCCCAGTAGAATTATGCTGCTTCCATTTCTCTAGCAGCAGTTCAGCCAGTAAATTATGTTTTTGCAATTACCAAAGTGATGAGTATTTTTCAAGTAAATTTCCTTTTTTTTTTCTTGATTAATTACTCATAAATGTATTACTTTAATTCTAAAAGATTTGACATCATTTTTCCACTGCTCAAAGAAACATCTTCCTAATATATTCTTCTCAGTGTATGCAAGCTCCTTAAAAAGAAATAAGATGTTGAGAATATTTCAGCCAAAACGAGAAAATAAACATTCCCATATGCACCCAGGAGACTTCGTAGAAAGAAGAACCATTGACTTCTGTAGAACTTGCTTGGCAGTCACAAACACAGAATCAAGCTTTACTACATGACACCAAAGGGAAGACCTCAAACCTTTCTTCATTACTTACACGCTGATTCTGGTAAATATCACGTGGAGAGGCCAACAACTGATAACATGAGCTCAGTGCTCAGCAACAAGCAATGCAGACAGTGTCTAGGATTACTAAGAGGGAAGAGCTGCATCACTTATCTTAAATTATTCATCCAGTTCTGGTGTGCCATTTCAAAACAGAAATAGTAGAACTAGAAAAGGTTAAAAAAAATGTTAACAGTAATGAGAAGCCTCGTGTAGACTCAGTAGTCATGAAAAAGTCGTGAAAGACTCAATAGACTGGGGCTCTTCAGCTTGGAACGCTGAGAAGGAATATTAGAAAGGCATGCAAAGCCATGTCTTGGAAAAGGGGAGCAGTTATTAACTTTGCCATACTGTAAACAGTGAAGCATTGGATAGAATAATCAGACAATAGATAAATGAGTTACTGTGCAGAAATGCAAGAAGTACTATTTCACACAATTCTTTGTTAAACTGTACAACCAAGAATTTTGCAGAAGAACACTCAGAAGAAATCAGACACATGCATGGAAGTTTATAAACTGCAGAATAGGAGAAGATGCAACCCAGATCATCCTCTGCTTGCCTGTTTACTTGTTCCATAAGCAACAGAGGCAGGACGTTTGTTTCAATAAATCTCTGGCCTGACTCATTATGGCTGTTATTTAATGCAGCAAAACTGTCACGTTCCACCAGCATTCAGTAGCACTCAGGTTTTACCTTGGTTTTCTGCACCCTCTCCTTCCTCACAGAATTTTCAAGTTTCCTTCTTACTTCCAGCTGATGATGATGCTATCAGTGTAAGAGAAAGAGGAATCTCATTAAGAGACATAATGAGGTGTCAACACAAGAACACTTGTTTCTGTTCTGCTTATCACTTGCCCTCTCCCTCATCATTACCCTTGTTGAACCCTATTATTAAACTGCTAGTGATTCAGTTCATTTGCATTGCACCTCTGCATCTTAACAATGGTAAGGGAAAAAATGAGCATTTTAAAGCTGCAGGGATCAATTGTGCCCTTGATACATAGCAGGAATGTGCCCAAATTTCGTACTCAGATAAGATAAATAACCATATTTAAATTATTATGACTTAAAAAAAAAAATTAGACAAACTAGCCCTGTAAGTGTTATCCTATAATCTATTAATTTTAACTAGTTTTGTCATCATGTACCGGAAGAAATAGGAGGATTCAGGTGTATCACTAAAGCTATCCTTTAAAGCTTCTCCAGCTCCAACCTTTGTGTATGTTACATGGCATCTCTGTTCATCTCCATTCAAAATGGCAGAAGCTCTTTGGAGAAATCACTTACCAGCGTGTGTTGTGTGGTCACTGTGTGCCTACGTCTGTGTAGGAAAAGGAGGTAAGTAGACAAGGGCCTGAGTTACTCTGAGAGCTCCAGCTGATTTCTCACAATCCTTTACTCCCAAAGGGAAGTGCTCCTGGACTACAGCAGCAGCACAGTACTTTCTCCTCCACGGATTGCTCATCCCCCACATTAAACAGAGCCATCTCGGACACTCTGCACCTATTTAACACCACAGGGGTGTTAAAGCAGTAAGTGAGCCAATGCAGCAAGGCTGAGGCAGTGCACAGCATAAGAACTAAAGGCCAATGGAGATTTCACGTGAGGTATGCCAAGTACAATAACTACCCTTTTTCCAAGCAAAGGAGAGTCTTCCATGGGAGCGTGAGGGCATAGCTAAAGAAAACAATCCAGTATGAGTTAACAGCCACCAGTTCCAGTAGAAAGCACCTGAGAAGGCTTACCCATCAGCAGTGAATGCATACCTCCATGTCAAGGACCTTCAGAAATATGGCCCGAGCCAGGCACTCCTGAACATATCTCTGGTGATCCCTCCTCATAGCATTTAGTCGGTATTCTTTCTCCGGTATTATTCTTCCACTCCTTGAGATCTGCCATTAAAAAAAAACAAAACACCATAACTAAAAAGAAGAGGAGAACAAAATGAAATCTTTCTAAACAGAGTGCAGCTTCCCAGGAGCACTATTTTTTCACCCATTAGCTATCACCTCTGCTTCTGACATGGTGCTGGGGCTCACCTTCCCAGCACAGGACTGCAGTTTCACCATGGACCCAATCAGCCAAACGAAGAGAGCAGGAGAGAAGCAGTCACAGTTCCTAACAGCTGAGGCTCAGCCTTACCCTTCATGGGCTATCCCCCATAATTCAGCAGAGGGGAATTAAATACTTGCCTTCCTACTGTGTAAGAGTTGCATCTGCCTCTGCACAAAAATCAACTCAAGGATTTTTAAAAATATTCAGCACATTTACCTTTACCAAATCTTACAGTTTTCCACTGAACACTTGAAGAACAGCTCTGAGACTATTTAAACAAGAAGAGTCAAAGCATTTCTTCGGCATTACCAGCGCCTTTCAACCTTTTGGCACACGGAGCTCAGCACGTAGCTCAGCTGCACCCAGCTCCCTGTCATTCTATTTCCAGCCCTTTATGCCACAGCCCCAACCACAACCCCGTGGATCCTGCTGACCAACACTGGATAACAGTGCAGTGGGAAGTGTCTGAGTTAAACAATCCTGCCCGAGACAAAGCACAGTCACAGGGCTTCAACCTGGCACAGCATCACTGCAACTGATTGGCACAGCTCAAATACTTACCAAGGACAACTCATCCCTCTAAGAAATAAACAAGAGAACATCAGTATTTTGACTGCTGCAATATTAAAATTAACAACGTAATTCTTTTCTTTCTCAGAAAAGGAAACTTTTCAGTCTCACCAGTCCTGATCTCTGAAGATGTCGCCTTATCCGGGCGTTGCTGAAATATCCAGCCAGGTGTTTGTCTGTAAGGCTGTTGTAGGTTGCAAGGAACCTGAAATCAAATCAACACAGATGCCATGAAATCCCCTTGACAGACTAACTGTCACAGCTTTTAGCTGGTTACAAAGAATTACTCAATAGTTTGCTGCACAAAATGCTGCCCGATGATTCATGTCCAGTATTCTGTCAGATAGCCCATCAGGTTATGTAAAAGTAACACCTCGCTGCCACATGAAGAACACACCAGGAGCAACGGGCTTCTGTAGGACACAGCAGCTCGGTGCCCAGCAGGGCGCCAGCATTGAGGCACACGTTTCAGACAGCCCACATCTGAAGGCCTCCCCAGCAACAATCCCACATCGGCTGCCTCCTCCGAGCGCATCAGTCAGCTCCCCGCCCTTATTCTGATACGTAGCACTAAATGCAAAGATCAGAGCTTCTAAAAAATGAACCTGATGTAGGAGAGTTGAACACAAAAATGGAAGACTCCATAATTAGCCTGTTTTTAAATAGTTCTAAGCACAACCTTCCCTTACTTCAGCCGCTGCAAAGCTAGACAAATAACAATGTGGCAGTAGGCTTAATTTTTTAATATTCTAAATCCATTTACGTTTATAAAATTTATACAATCAGATGTATATAATGCATTTATACTAACCTGTTATCCGTGTACACAGATGAAATGCTGTTTTAATTACACAACAAGCATTCTTTGGCTTTAAATTTAAATGTCTCTGTACCTCTAGTACTTATATTTCAATGGGATAATATAAGATAAATGTCCATTGCTAGGCTGCGTTACCATGCACAGAAATATACACAAGAAAGGAAAGAGCAATTATAAAAAAGTCTGAGAGATGATGGATTTACAGGGAATTCACCTGGGGTTTCACAACAACCTCACAGGCAGCCTACCAACAATATGCTGAACTTCAAACAAACAGTGCTGTGCCCTCTTACGCATGTTGATTAAACACCGGTACTGTAGCGGGTGTTCTGCATTACTCTCTTCATTCACTGCTTGCATTCGCATCCAGAACTGTAGATCACACCAGTGTCACCAAGTGTTTGCCTATGGCATCACCTGAAGACAGCATTTGCAGGCTGAGGGGAAACCCCAGTCCCGCTCTTTTCCATTCCACTTGGTTCCTTCTACCTATTGTTTCACAGGCCGCGTGACAGTGAAAATGCAGTTCCCCTCTGACCACAAAAAAAAACTTTCTAAAGCAAAAACTCAACAGACAAAAAACTTCCTGCTTCCTCAAGGAGAAGGGAAGACTTGGCAGGGACCTTCAGAGGTCATTGGACCGACCCAGAGCAAAGCCTGGCACTCAGCGAGCACAGCCCTGCCCAGGAGCTCTCCCATTGCAGGGGTCAGCCCCAATCCCCTCCCTGGGCTGACAGCTCACCAGAAGAGACACGCTCTCCATGGGTGCCCAGCGGCCCTGGAGGAGCCCCGGTGGGAGGAAGCAGCATGCGCTGCACAGCCCCAGCCCCTCCTGGTCCGTCTGGCTGCGCCACAAGGCAGCCTTACTGCTGGCCAGCAGGGACTGGCAGCACCTCAGCTGTGCCCCTCGTGTGTCCAGGTCACTTACACTGCCTTGGCAACACCTCCACAACTCAGTCAGAGACATAAATTGCTGGCACTGGAGCCAATTCTTTTTTCCCCATTAATGAAAGCAACACGTTCTTAAGGCAAGTACAAATATTCCAATTAACTGGAAGAACAGAGCCACAGACACCAGAAGAACCAAGGTTGATTTTGCCATTTAAAAAAAGTACTGAGGTGCCAAAGTCCAACACAACAGTTGAAACTGTCCAGAGGGTTCACTCTGCAGCACACAGCTGTGCAGACTCAGAGAGCACAAAACAGAACAGAACACACAACGGATCATTGCAATTCCCCTAAGTCAAGGCACTATCTGCTCAGAATCCTACACCCTACAGGAGTGTCATTGCTTTGTCACTGCCACCGTTGTTTGATTGACAGCACTTGGTTTTTATCAACTTACATCACTCCATGCACTGTGTTCAGAGCCACTGCTGTGCATCACAATGACTTTGTTGGCCATTCAGGGACAGTGGGACAAAGTCTCAGTAGGCCTCCTGCACTGGACTTAGGTAGCAAATGCTCAGGGTTAATAATTTACAATGCAAGTAAGTCAGTGACTGCTTACCAAAGAAATAATCTAAGGTGGCATCAAAGCTTTAGTTATTGATTGGTAGAGTCATAGACAGCTCCTGTGCTGTCTGTTACAGCTGCAGCTCATTGCCACTCCAGTCCAACCAGCAGTTCTCGCTCTGACGGACCTACATTCCTAACTTTAATAAACCACTGCACTGCACACGCTTTCTGCTGAGGATATAGACAGAAAAACTTTCAGACAGAACAAACTGGTAATGCTGAGGCACAGGCTGCCAGCCACAAGCAGCAAGTTCAGTATTCCACAGCACAGGGAGAGGGTTTGTATGGGAGACAACTGCCTCAGCACCCAACCTGCCTGCCTTCCCTCCTAGTCCCAAAACAGGTTGCTCAGTTCTGCAGAGAGCATTAAATCCTGGAAGGACTTTGTGAATCCTCACTGGGACTGGCCTGACTGTCACTAAAGGGCACAATCTCATTACACAGAACAGTTCTGCCAGCTGCAAGCCATACAGACATCCAGAACACAAACTGCTGCTTCCTGCATGAATGCCTTGCTTTGGTGCCCCCGGGCTTAAGCTAAGTGAAGGGAATGCCAAAGGTAACTGGGGTGTGTTTGGATTCCTTTCTTTCAAAATGGTGATGAGAAGCCAATAAAATAATCCTCAGCCTCCACACAAGGAGGTTTGTGCCTCGCTAGGATGCAGATCATATCATCTGCAATCACCGTAGAATCACAGAATGGCCTGGGTTGCAAAGGACCACAGTGCTCATCCAGTTCCAACCCCCTGCTATGTGCAGGTC
>JAOWBP010009753.1:0-16482 GCA_028571105.1 Tragopan temminckii | reverse complement strand
AGAATCAACAAAGCAATTGGGTGCTCTGGAGGTGTGCAGTTTCTTCTCCAAAGAAAGAGGCAGCTTGTGTGATTTGGGAAATGAATGGGTAGCAGTAGGTTGTAGCTCGGTGCAACAAGCAGTTTTTATGCACGAAGAACACACTGCTCAGTTTGAGGGGGGAAAATCCTTACAGGAGCACGAGCAGCATTAGAAAGGAAACAAAAGCAATGCAGTGAGGTCACAGGAACCCCAGGGAAGCAGGGTGGCTTAGCTGGCTGCCAAAAGCGAGCTTCCCTCCCTCCTTACAGCTTCAGCACTTACAAGAAAGAACAAGTCTTACCTGGTGTCGTGTGTTCGTGCCTTCAGCTCAAATTGCAGTGTTTGGTGCTGTGCTAATCTCAACTCTCTTAATGTAAATGTCATCGTTTTCGTGGTCTGGGATGCTTGTCTATGCAAATGCAGTGCTGTGACTAATGCTGCTGTGCAGCTGGAGGAGTTGTGTAACGAAACCTGTTTGGGTTTTTTTTGAAGCAGTTCAAATACTGAAAGGGCACAGAAGCTTCAAGCAGTGTTTTTAGGACCAGAAGTGATTTGTGTTACTTTTAGCTCTGGACAGATTTTCAGAAAGGAAGTGAATAATGCAACAGAAAATGGGAGTCTCGAGATGACGTGTTTGTTAAACCCCAAATAGCCTTTTTCTCTCTCTGTCTCATCTCTAGAGCACCAGCTTACAGAGGCCTGTTATTCCCACAGAATTTGGTGCTAAAGTCCCAACAAACATTCGTCAAAGATATCTCAATCTCTTCATTGATGAGTGCCTGAAATTCTGCTCCTCCTCCCAGGAAGCCTTTGATAAGGTCTGTACTGGTGCTTGCTTCGTGTGAATAATGTCTGTAGTACCGTATGAAGCCCTGTGCTTTGGGTGACACCCTCTAAAATGACAGCAAAACCAGAAGATTCTGCTACCCGTGTGTCTCTGTAGCGAAGGTGAATGTCAAATAATTCCAAACCAGGCAACAGAAAATAGAATTCCACTGGGGGTTTCCAATAGGAAAAGGAATCTTTCTCTTCATTAGGAGAGCACACGGTGTTGTCATTAAGCCCAGAAGAGGGACTTAAGGGTGTGCATTGTGGCTGAGCTGGACAAAAAGAGCCTTTGCTCTGATACAAACATCCTACAGTCTGAGCATTCAGTAGAAGCAGGATGGATGTAACTGGCAGAATTTGCTGCCTGTGAACAGTGCAGAACATAAGGAGCCTTCTGCCAGCAGGAAATATTACAGTAAGATTTCCAGAAGCAGAGTTGAGAATCTCATGTGTTTCACTGGAAAACTTTGGCTTTGCTATTAGTTGGGCCAGCACAGGGCACTGTGGTGTGTTCTGTAACCAAAACAGATGCTGTGAGGATATTTATATTTTTGGTAATATTTTGCCTTTGCAGCTCCTTAGGGAAAACATTCCTATCGCACTCAAGGAATGGCTGCTGTCCAAACTTCTTTTTTTTTTGTCCAGTTCAGAGCTTTGTCTTTCCCTTGTGCTGCCCTTGAAGTGAGGAAAGCAGCCTTTCCCAGGCAATTCCACAGTGCCCTGTTAACCTAAGGGAAGGTTTTATACAAAAATGTTTCTGGAGCATCATTTAAAATGTTTTTTTCTTGGCAGCCCCAAGATCCAGTATATATTATTGCTGTGACACAATTATGTTTTGGAGTCTGGTACTTGGATTCTGCGTTTTAAGATGCAAATATTTCTCATTTCCCAAATTTTCCCAAAGCAGCAATGGGAACAGAGTACATGGTAACGAATTGCACTGTTTGCAGGCTCTGGCAGAAGAGAAGGTGGCTTATGAACGCAGCACCAGTCGCAACATCTACCTGAACGTGGCAGTGAACACCTTAAAGAAGCTCAGGAGCCTCGTGCCCAATTCCCCCTCCAACACGAACAGTACGTACCACGTTTGTGGTTTAATAAGGAGCCCTGCTTGGATTAGAAGCCACGGAGAGAAACTTGTTGAAAAGACAGACCCATTTCTCAGAAGCATTATGCTGAAAGGCAAACAACTCCAGTTAGCTTTTTATAGTCTGGCAAGCTTTAATGGGCCTTCAAGAGGCGAGTCCTGCAATGCTTTGTTGGCTGTCTGAGCCTAAATGGAGATAATGCCACATGGATTATTTTTTTTTTTTTTAGCACAAGTTCTTTAAAATGAAAAGCCCTGCTAATGGAGTAACTTTCACATGATACCTTCAAAGTGATAGACTCGTCCATCACCGCAGAAATCTGTTACACACATTAAGCTTCAAGAGAGAAACGAAGAGGGTTAAGACATTTCATTATTGGCTCTCGAGAGGGTACATTAAACAATCAATTTGTGCTGTTCTTGTGAATTTTTTTTTTCCTGGTCTCTTCCCTTTTCTCCCCTCTGTCTTCATTACCTTCTTAGCCATTAGTCAGAGCGGCTGGACTTGGGAGGCTGGCCTTTAGGAGAGGGCTGCCAGTTAATGATTACTAAAAAGCACCTATCTGCCATTAGCTGATGTGCTGAGCACACTCCAGAGCTCCGAAGGCCTTTCTGAAGGAAGGTGAAAGATGCAATGTGGGAGTCTGGCCTGCGGGCACCCAACAAAGCTGCTCACTGCAGATGAGTTGAGTTGCATCTGTGCTCAGCTCCTCTCTTTGCTCTCACTCAGGATGGCAGCTTGGTGTGCACAGTCAGCAGCTAGAGCTCCCAGAGTCTCCTGGGGAGTTGTAAAAAATGTCCTTCTCTGCCCTTAAAAAGTTGCAGCGGGCTGCCAGTGCAAGCAGAAAGCTCCCTGGAATAAGCTAGGAACACTGCACCACTGTACACAACTGATTTCTGGAGCAGAGAATGTGAGAGGATAAGTGCAGTCCTCTGTTTGCCTGTGTGCTACGCCCAAAACTCAAGGGCCGAAATCGCTTACTCTTCCAGAGTTGCATCTGAGTATTTCATCTCTGTCCTGTTCTGCTTCTTCCCTCTTGTCGCTGCAGAAACAAGTAATAAGAAGGTGGTGTCCCATGAAGCTGTGCTGGGAGGGAAGCTCGCTGCTAAGACCAGCTTCACCCTAAACCGGTCAGGGAGCTTGAAAGCAGAGGATTTAACAGGTAAGACCCTGCTCCTGCAAAGCTGCAAGCTGGAAATTATAGCTGGAGGTACAACACACTGACTGGGAAGAGCAGGACCTTGCTGATGCACGAGGAGCTTTGATTTATCTGTGGGGCTGAGTTACGAGTTATTACCTGACTGCAGCGCGGTGCTGATGAGCACCTTTCTTGCTTCCCTGCTCTGGGCTGTGGGTTTGCTGATGTTGTCCGTGTGGCTTTGATGTAGTGTTGGTAGCTGTTCAGAACTGCTGCTTGTGTTTTGGGTATTACCGACTCGTGGCTTTTTTTTCTGTCTTGATTTTACTTTAACTTTCCTCCCCTGAAGGATTGCTTTGTGGTGTGCCCGTCAGATGAAAGGCAAACGCACTGATATCTCCATCTGCTCCGCAGGGCTCGTTTTCACATTTAGGAATGTCATAGTAAGGTCATGTAGTAGCCAAAGGATTGTGCCACAAGCGTTATTCACTTTGGGTCAAATTGTTTATGGGTATTCAGGTTGCCAAGAGATATGGGCAAATTGCTGAGGAGATCAGAGAAGAGACAGGGATGCCACGGAGCAGAAGGAATTGATGTGAGGAAAGCTTGAAAGGGCCCGATAGCTCATCTAAGCTACATCAAAGGGTGCACAGCAATATTGGAGGGGTTTAGCACAGCACTGAAAGAAGAGCTATTGAACAGAGAAGTTATAACTGCTATGTGGAGTGAAACAGTCAGAAATCAACAGCAGGAAAAAGCTTCTGATAAGGAGTTTTTTAGCTAGCTGTGGGCAGCCTTTGAGGAGTATTCTGTGGGCTGTGTTACAAACGATCAGTTAAAGCATATTACAGGCATGAGGCTTCCCTTGTTTTAATACAGAGGCCTGAAGATGGGGCCCTTGGGAGGAATTTCAGTCCTGCTTTCCAGATAGGCCAACCTAGTGCTGGTTACTGGGAGAGGTGGCAGTCAGCTTGTGCCACTCAGCTTGTGCCACTGTCAATACTGAACAAAGGCAGTTGAAAGTAAAGTGTGAATTGGAGGAGTTCCTGCCAGGTGTTTTGGTGAAGCAGAAAAGCTTAAGAGAAAACAGCACCTGCTTCTGTGGTCTGGCTTCATCGTTGTCTTTGATACGTGCAGGAGCTGCCCTGTACCGTCGACTGAAGGAGTATCTCATGACTGAGGAGCAGCTGAAGGAAAATGGTTACCCCATGCCTCACCCAGAGAAGCCAGGCCGTGCCGTCCTCTTCACAGCAGAAGAGAAGAAGAGCACTGACTGTAAGCTGGGCTGTTTCATTCTGCAGTCTTTGCTGTCTGTGTCCCAGCTGGAGGGAGACACCTGTCCTATGTGCGGCAGGTCTTTTTCTATCGAGATGTTCTGCTCTCAGCATGGAGCTGCCTTTGCTTGTGTTGCCACGTGTTGTGCAGCTGTTCAGCCTGGGTGGATTTTAGGATTTTTCACTTAGACAAACTCCAGCCCTGTTATGATGGTGGGGAGGCGAAGCTCCTTGTCAGCACCTGGTGATGCTCTCCTCTTCCTGGGGAAGGATTTTTTTGGGTCTCTGCACACATCTTGCTGTGATGGTGCCACAGTGTAGCACGTCTGGGTCGTGCTGTGCTGCTTTGGCTGCACAGGTTTTGGTGTGGTTGTTAGACAGTACTGAGCAAAGTAGTTTCTAAGAGCCCTTTTTGCAACTAGACAAAGCATTTGCCAGGCTTCCCCTGGGCAGAGTGGGATCCTCCTGTCTGAATTTTCTGATCTCCTGCAGCAGGACTGATGCTTCTCAGAAGCTGAGTGGGGCAGACTGTGATGCAGGAGGGATAAAATACACACTTAGGGTGCATTTTGAGGTGCCTTGTCAGGCTCCTCTGAGCATCTCTTTGGAGAGACATTGCTGAAGTGTGTTAAGTGCTCATCCGTGTTAACACCTTGTGTCTACATTTGTCCTGTGGTTGCTGAAGCAACCTTTATGAAAGCTCTCTTACATTAACACTGTTAAGTACTGTATTTGTGCAAGCCCTTCTCTTCAGCTAGAATTGTGTACAGCAGCTGGCAGGCTGAGATCATGTTGCTGGTTCTGCTTCTCTAGTTTCCTACAGATATTTTAGGATTTTTGAGTTTTTTCTTTTTTCTAACAAGTCTGCTAATGCTGTGACCATGGTCAGCAGATGGAAATAGACCAGACAGGTGTTGTGTGAAGCAAGAGTGTGCTAAAACTTGGGGAATTGCTGGGAAAGCAGGTGCATGACAGTCACCTCCTTGCCTGGGGTGTTTTGCATTTCCCTTCTTTGAATTGTGGGCACTACTGAGAGTGCAGGTGGCAGGAGGGAGAAGTCCCCACTTGGAGGGCTGCACTGTGCTGTGTGTTGTAGGGAATCCTAGCAGAGGAGCTGTGCCCATGGGGAACTTGAACATTACTGGGAAGTGTCACAGCCCCCTGGAAACCAGGCCTTATGAGCTCCACTGTCCAGAGAATGACTTATTTATCCTGGTTCTTAAAATAACTGGGTTGAGCACAACATAATTTGCTGTGAAAGGAGAAAACACAAAGTGTGAACGGTTGGAGCAAATGTTACACGTCAAAACCAACAGGTAGTTTTACTTTTGGCTCTTGAGAAGTGGTTTGGGGTGAATTTTGTAGGGCTGCATTTTAGAGGAATTGCTGTGTCTTTGTGAGAGTTTGAAAAACCATATTTGGCATCCTTTTAATCGGAGATATTTGCCTCTTTCAGTGAGGTGTGGGGCTTTGAGGAGTGGGACGGATCTACTGGTGCTTTGGCCACGTTGAGCAGGTACAGGATTTGCAGCAACCTGACTGACTTCTCTCTTCTCTTGAAGCCTCCTGCAGGATTTGCTGTCGCTGTGGCACTGAGTACATGGTCTCAGCCTCTGGAAGCTGCATCCGCAAAGAGGAGTGTGTCCATCACTGGGGGAGGCTGCGCAAGCAGAGAGGTACATCTCATGGAGGGCTGAGCTGCGTGCTAGATGTGCTCTAGGTCTTCAAATGTCTGGGGCTGGAGTTGCTGTGGATCGTTTTGTGGCTCTGGAGCTTGTCACTCGCAGGTTGTGGCAGTTCCTAGTTTTGTCACTGGGTGGCACAGGCTTGCAAAGAGCTGCTGAAGAGTAGTGGAACAGTCCCTAAGATGTGACAACGGGGCTGGAACAGAGGTGGTTATTTCAGCTTTAAAAAAAGAAAAAGATTAAGGGAACAACAAACTTCCTGTGTCTTTTGAGAAGTAAATCTTCTAGGAGACCTGAGAGCACAAGGCCTCTCTCGTTGCCTGAGGGGGTTCACTGGTCTGGGATCAACTCATTTGCAGCAAGATGCTAGCCTAGTTTGAATGAACTCTGTAGTTTTCTGCTAAAGCATCCATGGTCAGTGAATGTTAAGCCCTTTAGGTTGCTGACCATGAATCCATACTTATTTTTCCCCTTTTGCTTGATAAATGATTGTTTCTGTACTCATCCAGGACACCTCTGCACTTGGGAGCTAAAGTTTAGGTTTTGTTGGGGGGACTTTTCTCTTTGACTCTTAACTCTTGCTCTCTCAGTGCCGGGTGGATGGGAAACTCATTACAGCTGCTGCTCAGGAGCTGTGGGTTCAGCAGGCTGCCAGGTTGCTAAGGTAAGTTGTTGAGAAACACCTTTTGATTCTTAATGACATTTGTCCTCTGCATACGGTGGTGGTGGATTCCCTTGGGGGTGTGGAGGGGAAGCAGGTATTTCTTAAATGTCTTTTGCTACACAAAGGCAGGAAAATGAAGTGTTTGGCAGGAGGCAGGATCACAGCTGTGTGGAGCTGAGGTGGTTTCCATTTCACAAATGCAATTTTTTTAGCATTTTTCCAAGCAAAATGTAAACATGTTTTAAATCTCCCAGCAAAAGCTTGGATACAGATTTCTTCAGGGAAACAAGGAAAAAGTGAGAAATAAGGAAATTCCTTTTAAGGAGCAAACTCAGGACTCACTCAGTTTCAGAGTGTGCCAAAACCTTTTTCCCATTTTTTTTTTTCTTTTTTTCCCCCCACATCCCTGTGCCAAGGTAACCATCTGCTTCAGGCCAAATCCTCTCCCAGTTTTCCATATACCACATGTCCTTTGTTGTGTTGAGGGGAGGAACTTTCCCAAGGAGTCTGTTGTAACCCATGTACTGCTTCTCTTCAGGAAGGTGGGGAGAGGATCACAGTCCTAGAAAGCAGAGTGGAAATCCTGCTCAGGACCAGAGTTTTGGCCCCTTGAGCTGGGTGGTGTCTGGAACACCTTTGCACAGTGCCTTTAATTAGACAGCAGCCTGGCACTTTTACATTTTCCTGTGCTGTGGTTTGGAAGTCCCTGGGCAGTACAGGGCCAGCAAAGTGGCCTGCAGGTTCTGGAGAGGTGTGCCCTTATTGCTGTGCCAGCAGTTAGAGCTGGGAAGTGAACTGTAGGGCAAAATTCCAGGCTTATCAAAATAGAAAGAACAGTCAGCACACAGGCTTAAAAGCCTGCCCTGCCCAGCCTGAAGCATGGAGGGGATTGCACATGCTGCCATTTCTCTTTTTTCTTTATTCGGAATTAGGATCTCTTTTTAATCAGCATTCCAAAAAAAAAAAACCAACAAAAAAACCACCCCACAAATACCCAGCAGGGAAGTCAGGAGAAATTGATGAGGCTATAAAACGTGACTTCTCTGCATGTTTTTGCGTGGCTGTTGTAGACCATAAAACCTCATGGCCTTTTAAGAAACATACAATCTCTCTAATAGCCTCTTACTCAATGAAGCATGCCACCAGTGCTCGGGGGCGCAGCCATCCTCTCACATCTGCCTCCTCGTTGTTGTGCTGCCGGAGCCTGCTGCATTCTGGCTTTCTTGGGTTTCTCATCCAAATGAATCTTTCAGGAAATTGAAGGTCTGAGTCCCCAGCCTGCTCAGGATGGGAATATGCAGTGAGATTTTGGGATGTTTGGGCTCCCAGGGAGCACAGCATCATTCAGCTTTGAAGGAGGGCATTGAAAAAACAACTGAAAAGAAACTGTTCTGAGTTACTGGATGCATAGCTGGCTATAGAAGAGCATTGTGTTTGAGAATGACTCTCTGCTTGGTTGGGTTATGCTGCAGTTAGGGAGTGTGGCAGGAGGTGGCAGGAGGGAGCTGCGCACGGAGCCCAGCAGCTGAGCTGTGAGCTGCTGCCTGCTGCTCTTTGTTGCAACCAAGTCTGCTTCCCTCTCAGGTCTGAAGAACAGAAACAACTTTTCTGCCTTCTTCTCAGTGGTGAAGAACCGGAGAGTTGTAGAACATCAACTGTTGTAGGAAAACACCTGATTTGTTATTTTATTTATTTTTTCTTTCACTGCTTGGTTACAGTGCAGAGAGAGGGAAAAGATGAAACTGGAGGGGAAGTAAATAGTTACTATTTGTTGGCCTATAAATGAATAAATGAGTGTGCTCTACTCATTTATTCATCGAAACAATCAGATTCATGGGCACAGATGCAGAATTGCTGAGTGTAGCCTCTTGCTCCTGCAGCCTCTGGGCATTGCTGGCTTTGGGTGCAGGCAGAGATCAGCTCGATGTGGTCCAGCTGCCTCGTTGACTTCCAGTGATGCAGTTCTCTGGACTCTGGGGGTGCCCACAGTAATAACCAGTGCAAAAATGAGGCATGTCCCCATTTTGGATACCCCTCTGCCTGCAGGTTTCAGCTCTGCTGCTGCCCCAGTTTGTCCTCTGCAGCCTTCGTCCTCAGACGTTGCCAAGTGTGATTTGGTTCCTTGCAGGGTGAGATGAGTGAGAAGCAGGAAGGGGGAGGCTGAGCACACACTGTGATTATGCACCACGGTGTTGAGATCTGGGCATAAACAAAACCTGAAAAACAATCAGACTGCTGGGGAGTTAAGCAGAGGGCACGGCACTGCGGGGTGTGGTACAGCAATTCCATCTGACCTGAAACCACCTAAGTGGGCAAAAGGGCAGCAACGGCCTCTGCCCCATGCTCTGCTGAGTGTTCCTGCTTCCTTGCAGTGGGGCAGGACACCAGAAGGCTGTCAGCAGCAGCAGGACAGACTGAGTGTGATCTGTGGCTGAGCATGGAGAAGAAGCAACTCTTGAAACAGCGCCTCAGCCCTGCGGTGGCTCGGGCCATTGGTGAAACCACTGCCTGAGTTTTCCTGGTAGCTCAGGGAGCTTTCCCAGGCTGAAACATATTGACCTAAGAACTCTAGCCAGGGATGCTTAGAAGTGGTTGGAAATGCTCCTTGTTCATTGCACTGAGCACTGGTTGGCAGTAGCTCACGTTGTCTGCGAGCTGCCTGGTTTTGGAATACAGTGGCTTTTATTTGTAGGCACACATTGATGTCTTCTGCCATTTTGTTACCCTGGTTTCTCCTACCATCTGTGGGCTATGATGTGGCTGACACTAATGCTTGGACAGGGATGTTTGATGTGAGAATCCTGCAGCTGGGCATGCCTCAGCCACGAGCTAAGCCAGGAGCCAGCAGTTAGAGCAGATCCCTGCAGTAACACGGTGTGAGCCTTCCCCAGTCTGAACTGAAAGCTGCTGCCATCTCCTCATGCTTAGATACGTGATGCAGTGCTGCTATGTGAGCTGTTTGTATGATGCTCTGATCTGACTTAGGAGCCAGGTTTGCACCTGGTCACACAGCTTTTAGGGGGGAACTCCTCAGACTCCCTGCTAGACAATCCTTAATCCTCATTAACCTTTAGAAATCACTTTTAAAAAATAGCTTTCTTTAAGTGGATGGTTCTTTTGGAAGTGAGTTTTTGGTTTCTTGCCCCTTCCTTCCTTCAATACGCTTCTCTTTTGTTTTTCCTTCAAGCAACATGTCCACGATGGGCGGAAAGAGAGCCTTGATGGCTTCGTGAAGACTTTTGAGAAGTTGCCTACGACTGATGGTTACCCCGGAATCTTCGCGTTAGACTGTGAGATGGTGGGTCCCCAATCAGCAGGGCAGCACAGACACAGAATGAGGCTTTTGGAGGAAGGCTATATTAGAAGGAAAGCTCTTCTCCTCTGCCACCTTCTCTCCTTTCTGTGGACTCTAAATCATAGAGGTTTATGTTAAATTTACATTTAAATTAGCTCTTAGTTTTGGCAGTGTGTTTCCTTTGAGGACCACGTGTACCCTTGAGAAGTGGTAGCCAGTTGGTTTACATCGAGCATGGCCTGCTGGCTGGCCTCAGTGTGCTGAAGCAGCTGTGTTTTGGGAGCAGCAGCACTGTAAGCCCCATGTTGAGGTCAGCACACATTTGTTTTCATGTCTGCTTTCTTGCTTGCAGTGCTACACTAAGCAAGGACTGGAGCTGACGAGAGTAACTGTGATCAATTCTGACCTGAAAGTGGTGTATGACACCTTTGTCAAACCAGACACCAAGGTGGTGGACTACAACACCAGGTGAGGACAGCTTTCTGTGGGTCAGCACCAGTAACCTGGGGTGAATTTCTCTGAGCACTTGGCTGAAAGTCCCGTGACCTCTGCTTCCTAATGGCTGGAACCTTTTGGGTCCTTCAGTGAGGGAAGTCCTCCTCTCTGTTTTTGCACTGCAGATTCTCAGGTGTGACAGAAGAGGACCTGGAGAACACTAGCATCACCCTGCGGGATGTCCAAGCCGTCCTATTGAACATGTTCAGTGCAGACACCATATTGATAGGGCACAGCTTGGAGAGCGATTTATTTGCACTAAAGGTAATCTGCGTGTTTTGCATTTGAGCCTCCCTCTGGTTCTTCCCCACCCTAGTGACTGCTACTAGGAAATGTTTGTTTCCAAGCTGGAGGACTCAGCTGGAGGACAAGATAGGGGTCTGTCTTGTCTCTGAGCTGGTGGGAAGATGGAGGAGTGGAGGATTGGGTCGTGTGTGTCACTTGTGATCTCAGCACAGCTTCAGTGACCGTCCCCAGGGGGACAGACATCAACTGGAGAGGTGAATAGAGCAGGGCTGGCTGGAAGGACTGAGCTTCAATCTTTTGTCATTCAGCCACATCTGTTCAGCCAAGACTCCTCCACTGGTGTCAGCATCCTCTGCCTGGTCTGAAGTTGTGCTCAGCTGGGATCTGGGCAGGCTCAGGAGTCTGCTGTGCTCCCTGGGTGTCTGCAGCAACTATTGTAGAAGCAGCTCAGGTCTCTTTGTTGCCTTTGCACTTGATTTTAAAATGTCCATGAGGTTCTCTGCCATGTTTGCTGGGATTTGTGAGTTCTTTGATCAAGCTGCTTTGACCTTTCAGCTCTCTTGTTTCCTGCCTGGCTTGCATCTAGTCCACACATCTCTGCTGTCCTGGAGGGAGGGCTGTGTTCTGAGCACAGATCCTGGGGGGCTTGGCTGAGGTCACTGAGGAAAGCATGCAGCAGCAGGAACCAACGTGTAGTCAGAGCTCACGGGCCTTCATCCAGCCATCCTTTATCACACAGCTTTGGTGGCCAAGCTATGGCTGCCAGCCCACAGTGCTGGTTTGGAAGCAGGAGGTTTTAATGGATGCAAAGTGCTTTACCTCTCAGTGGCACCCTTTACCCCGGCCTCTCAGAGGGTTCATCGCCATCATAAAAAGAAATTATTTACAGTTTTATCAGCACAAGATGACTGCGTTGGCCTTACAGAAGTGTGGCTTTCTCCCAGCATGGCGGGCTCTGCCAAGAGAACGAAGCTGTGAGCGATGCAGCAGTGTGACAGGCAGTGCCATGTCAAGTCGTAATGTCTGAAAGCTGTGGCAGTAAAGTCGACATCTCACTAATGGCCGTGGCAAGCTCCAAATGGTGATAGCATTTCAATTTTTATTTAAAGCTGTATTATCCTGCTTCCTCAGTCTTCCTGATCTACATAAGTAATTATCATTGCGCCTGGGTGGGTGCCAAACTTGACTGCAGTCTAAGGGAGATTATCCATAACGTTGGCAGTTTTACACTCCGAAGAGCGTAGCAGGTTGTTTGTGTTAAGCTGCAGCTGTTTGCAGGCACTCAGAGCTGGGCGATGGAACTATTAATGAGGGAGTTAGGAACTGTCACGCTACATTAGCTGGTGCTGAGAAGAGTTGAGGGAAAGGATGAGATTGTCTGAGCCGTGCCACGTTGAGGATCACAGAGCTGCCTGTGGGTCAGGTGTGCACATTTCTCTCTTCCACCTCAGGGCTCTGCTGGCTTCCCCAGGCTGTGGCACTGAGGATTAACCTGTCCTGGCTTTGAGCTGTGCGATCCAAAGCAGCGCTGTGTGGATCTGCTGCTTTGAGTGTGCAGGCAGGGCTGTGAGGGCGTGTGTGCTGGCTGGCACAGCTTTGGGAGTTGATAGGCATGCAGCCTGTGAGGGGTTTGGTTCATTCAGAGCCTCCTGCAGGACTGGTTGGGCCGGAGCTCCACAGGAGAGCTGCGTGGAGCTGAAAGGTTGACCGGAAGATTGCATTAGTATGGTTAATCCTAAGGAGTGCCCATCCCTGTGGGAGAAGGAAAATAAACAAGGTTCTTTCCTGCTCCCTCCCTCCAGCTTATCCATGGCACAGTGGTGGACACTGCGATCGTCTTTCCCCACCGCCTGGGCCTGCCTTACAAACGGGCTCTCCGGACGCTGATGGCCGACTACCTCAAGCGCATCATCCAGGACAACGGTGAGAGTGAGGAGAGGCTGAGAGCGTGGCCTCGTGTCCCACCCCACCTGGCTGCTGTTCCTCGGGCCTGCCTCCTGCCCTGCTCTCCCCAGACCCTGTCCTCACTGTTTTGTCTGCACGGCAGCTGTGAACGGGCCCACGTACAAAGCCTGTGCCAGAGTGTCAGTTTGAACCCCGTGAAGCGCTTGCTGCTTCCCTCTGTGCACTACGTGGGAGGCAGAGGAGTGGTGTGAGAACACCAGAGGCAGCTCTCTCAAGGCCATGTCATGCTCTCCCTGCTCTCCTTGCAAACTGACATTGCCCCCTTTCTGTCTTCCTTGAGCACAGTGGAAGTGTAGTGCTAGGCAGGAGCCTTATGGCCTACAGGCAAGCAGTGCTTCAGCCCTTAGTTGAACCAGGCAGAAGTCCTGCACTCGTGTTCAGTGGAAGCTCTCCCAAATCCATTGCTGTGGTTCACTGTGATCACAGCTGGGCTCGCACTGCTGTGTGAAGGGCAGTGGGGAGGTGGTGTGGGAAAACAGGGACCAGGCTGCCCTGTGCAGCACAGGATGTAACTGCTGTCCTTGTCTCTGTCCCCAGTGGAAGGACACGACTCCAGCGAGGACGCCAGAGCTTGCATGGAGCTGATGATCTGGAAGATCAAAGAAGACTCAAAAGTAAAACGATGACCTGCGCTTTCTCTCCCTCCTGTTCCTTCTCCACCTCTTTGAAGCAGTGCAATAAATGCTCAGAGTAACACTGTCCACCCGTACGCAGCAGCATGCTACCCCAGACTCCCCGTGCACTAGCAGGTATCTCATGGACTGCTGGTGGTGCAGCTGACGGCACCAGCTGGCTGCCTGCAGGTCCCTGTGTCCACATAGTGGCTCTCGGACCCTCTTTTCTCTGCCCGAGGGGTACTCTGTGGTACAGCAGTTGCCCCATAGGCATGGCAAGGTGGTTCTGAGCAGCACAGCTAGAGGGAACTCCGTGGTTCCTCAGAGAAGCTTGTAGAGGTAGGTTGGATACGTGCAGAAGGATCTTTCTGGTTCAGTTCAAGGTAGATTGTTATTGTTATTTTTTCCCAAATGTAACTTAAATTGCTTTCGTAGTCCAAAGCAGTTATCTTCCTGCAGTGTTGGGAGAGGGGTGGGAAATGGAGTAGAGTTGGGCAGGAGGCTGTAAAGTGGATTCTGTAGCTGATGCGTGAGCAGTGAGCGGGGGGTGGCAAGAGCAGATTGAGCCATCCTATGTGATCCAGTGCCGACCCACTGTGCAGCACAGCCAGGGCTGCAGTGAGGAGTGCTTGTGGAGCAGTAAGGTGGGCTCAGGGAGCTCCCTGCTGAGAGCTGGGTAGCTGCTGAGTGCTGGCAGCCTGGTCCTGCAGGCTGGGCAAGGGAGAGCCCTGAGTGTCAGCCGTTGCCTGGACCTCAGAGAGATGTTGCTGTGATGTGTTGGGATGTGCCACAAAGGGATGTGAGGGCTCTGGGGCAGGAGCTGCACTGAGGAGGGCAGCAGTGAATGCAGACACTGCCACAGGTTGGGGTGGGCCGTCCTTCCCCTCACTCAGGCTTCCCCTTTGAGCTGTTTGGGAGCAAGGTTTTGGGGAGGACCTGGGTGCAGAAGGGTGGTCCGGAATGGTCCGTGCACATGTACAGAACTCCCCCCTGGTCCATCTCTGATGGCAGGGACACGAGAGCACCAGAGCAAAAGCAATAGATGGAAATGCTCCTTTTTCTTTTTTTTTTTTTTTTTTTTCAACTAGTTTACATGTTGGGAGCTTTCAGAAAAGCAGAAGCCTCCCTTCTTGTTGTGTCAGGCTCCCCGGGACAAAAGCAGTGGTGTCTTTTGTGCACAGCAGTGGATACCCCTGGCTGCTTGCTCTGCATTCCATCCGCTGGCTGGCAGTGGGGGGGTCCCAGCCTCTTTTCCCCCCACTGGAGCCAAGCAGCTCCTGCTGCTCCCCCGGTGCTTACAGGCCACAACACCGCCCTGCCTTGGCAGCATTGCAGCCATGGTGGGTGTTTTCCTCCAAGCCTTCTCCCATCCCCTGCAGGGAGCAGTGCTGTCCACCCAGGCCCAGGGAGAGACAGTTCAGAGCTGCTTCACCAGGGAGAGAAGTTTTCTCCTGCTTTGCCTTTCCCTGGTTTATCCCATTTGTCTTCACTCCTGGTGGCAGCAGTGCCCTCCTGAAGCAGCTTTCCTGCAGGGAAGCCGTCACCCCATCCTGCTGGGGTTGTGTCCTGCTGGGGGCTGCTCGCTTGGCTTCACCCCACTGTCTGCACTCGGGGAGGGCACAGCATCTCTGCAGTGCAATCAGAGCCCAGAGAGGGGCCTGTGGGTCATTCCCCATTCACTGGGAAGGAGATGGGCACTGCTGGTGTGGGTGAGCCACGTGTTGTCATTGCTGCCCCATAGCGAGATGCTCCCGGCGCTGAGCAGCCCCTGAGCCCACAGCCCTGGTGGGGGGGATGCTGTAAAGCAGAGGTTTGTGGCTGCCCGGAGGCGTTTGGGATGTGTATAAATGTTGTAACCTGTCACTTTTTGTAATTGTTTTTAATAAAAGGGTGTTGACTAGATGCACGCTGCCCCTCTGCTTCTGCTTTACCTCCAGGTGGGGCCTGGAGGTGCATCCCTGGCGCATCCCTTGAATTGCTGCCTCCGTTATTTCCTCTGTGTCCTCCCAAGTGGGGGACGATGAGGTGATGCTGTGGGCACATCCCAGCTCGTGCTCCTGCCCCCCTTGCACTGCCTGGGAGAGCCCCATCCATCTCCCACGCGGGGCAGGAGCTTCCCGTGCTGAGCAGAGGAGCTGATTCAGCACAGAGGAAAGGAGGTGAAGGTAAAAAGTTCAAATCAAAAACGAATCCGCCATTAGTTGACCTCACTTGCAATGCGTTTTACATTGAACGTGCTGCCCGTGGCAGTGGCTGGGATGTCAGAACAGCCCACGCTGTAGCTCTGCCATCCCCATCGCCCCACCAGTGCCATCCCCATCGCCCCACACCGCTCTCCTCCTGCCCCACGCTGCTGCAGTGGGGCTGGAAGGACGCGGTGCCCACTGGGTTGGGTGCCAACCTCGGGGTGGGGGTGCGTTGTTTATGAGCTCCCGTGTGCACTGAGTGCTTTATGGACTGCCAGCCCAGCACTTGCTTAATCGCCTCCGGGTTTCTGTGGTTAATTGCGGTGAGCAATTAATCTAATGACAGCAGGACCGGAGCGGTGGGGACTTGTGCTGGGATAAAGCTCCCAGCGCTGCAGTGCGGCTCTGGGATTGCTGGTCCTGATGCCAAAACTTTGGTGAGCAAAGAGGTGATTTGTATCTTCTCTTCTATGGGTCCGAAACCTGAGAGCCCCCCGTGGGCCCTCCCTGTGGCTCAGTGGGGTTCTGACTGTCCCCACTCCTTCCCGTGGAGCTGGTGCCAAAGGGGGGGAGCTCACCCCAGTGCCCGGACACCTGATGCTTCCACCTCCCCTCGGAGCTGACGTGGGGCTGTGTGATGCTTCCCTGGGGCAGGGGATGCGGTGCCCCGTGGGGAGCACGCCAGGAGGGCCGGATCGGTGCCGGAGGTGTGGCGTGGGCTGTCCCACAAACCCGCGTGGGCAGGGCGCAGGCAGCGGGGCCATGGCTGGGATCCGCGCAGGTATTGTGGCCTCTTTTCCTTTCTGCCTTTTTCCCCTTCCTCCCACCCGCACCGGGGCACCCATGGGTGCGAGCGGTGGTGCTGGGGGCTGTGGGGGGCTCTCCTGGGGGCTGCGTCTGTCTGTGTTGCCCTGGGGGACGTTTGGACAGCGCTTCGGTCCTTGCCTGGCTGGGATTGGGTTCATGGGGATGGGGATTGAGAT
>JAOWBP010009707.1:0-25146 GCA_028571105.1 Tragopan temminckii | reverse complement strand
AGGGAAGCAAGCTTGATAGACAGAGCGGTGTTAGAGTGGACAGAAGCGGAGGAAGAGGATGGCAGGAAAGCGTCGCCAGGTGGGATGGATGGGCTGTGCAGGAGGTCGGGGTTAGAAGCAAGCAGAGGGGGAGGTGGGGGCAAGGAAACATTAGGAGGGGGTGGAGGTGGATGGAAAACAGATTGCACTGGCGCTCTGTTGAGGTGCTGAGCGGCTCTATTCTCGCTAGATGTTGCTAAATTAGAGGAGGGGGGTGGGAAGGATGAGGATGAGGTGCTGGCAACAGCCTGCAGGGGGTTTAAGCTTAGCACTGTGCTGCTAGAGACAGCACTGCTGCTGAAACTGGCTCCAAACTGATGAGGAGAGGAGGCAGAAGGCACCGCATGGTTAAAAATACCTGCAAACAGGAGAGAAAAACTCAGCTTCAACAGACGGGCTTTGTACAGTCTCAGGTGACAAGAGAAACAAAACAAAATAAAAAAAAGCAAAATTATAGTAGTTACGGCCCCATACAAAAATATGCAGCATGAGAAGGCAGCAAGCAATGAGAGGTAATGGTGCAGGCCAGGAGGTACAAGAGGTTCACTTACCTTTCCTACTGCCAACCTCTACGTGCCACCAGGACACGTGGTCAGACCCCAGAACTGTCAATGCTATACCACACGAGCAGGCTCTGAAGAGATTACGGGGTCTCTCAGAGCCATTGATCTGAAGACTCAGACTGCTGCTCTTCCCTCCCCACCCCTCCTGCTCTCCCACTCATGGGGCAGCGCAGGGGAGACCGCATTTCCAGCAAATCTACGTGCTGAGAGATGTGAGAGTTAGGATTTCCCGACACGGTGCCTGAATGGTTACGGATGGGTAAGACACACTGCCCTGGACAGTGAGCTGGGACAAGCAGAAGGTGCATATGGCACTGCCCTTCCTGGCAAAAAGATGCTCTTTGTGTCCGTTCAAGAGTCAGAACGCTACACAATTCCCAACACCACTTCCTCAGATGTTTTGCTCTTCCTGGATCATACTCAATCCTAATCCCAACCTCTACTCAAACTGACAGAGCTCCTTTCACTTGGTGACACAACGGGTTAAACCTTTTACCTGCGGGTAGACCTAGGCTGGTTCCAACACAGCAACATCTGAACAAACATACATTATGAAATCACAAAGTTGGGTGTATTCTTTCATTGAGGTGATACAACAAGTGGACAAAGCTCATGGGATTTCACTGTGGGGCAACGGACTCATCTTAATTTCGGAGAGAGAGAAGAGACACGTTATGTGGGATAGGTCTGTTTCACATCCTGTGGAAGTGAAAGGGTTTCAGCCCTGGAGAGGCAGCGTCAGACTTTCCTTTAGGCCCTGTCTTAGACCAGAGAAAGAGTTCTGCCTACCTCCAACTGTTCCACCTGTAACCCCAGGAGAGAAGTTCCCCATAGTGTGAGAATTAGTCAGTCTGGTTGCAGCTGACGACACGTGGACCAGACTGGCAGCAGCTGGCATGGAATTAAATAAGGACTGCAATACTGAGGAGTTTGTCACCGAGTTGAGGTTGGCTTGCAAGGCCATAGGGCCGAGGGGGAACTGCGATCCAGTGGTCAAAGTGTTGAGGAAGGGATGGTGCGTCTGCACAGACGATGCTGGGTTGCCTGCTGAAGAAACAGCAGTAGAAAGGCTTTTCCCATTCAGAAGGCCACCAGACGAAACAGCAGCAGAAATGAAAAGGTTATGGCCATTTTTAAACTCCACGTCTCGGTCCCTTCCTTTGCCGACCTTTCCGTTATGCTGCAAAGAGTTTTTCTCTGAAGAACCTCCCGCACGAATGCTCATTTCACTCATGTCTTTGCTTTTGACTCCTGCCCGGCTGAGGTCTTCCCCCTTGGCGCCGCCGAGGCCTTCGAGCTGCCTCTTGTTCAGGAAAGGATTTGTTTCTGATATCCCCACATCTTTGCTCCGCTGCGACTGGAAACCCAGAGAGCAGGCGGCAGCCGTCCCGTCCGAGGCCTTGTGTGGAAGAGAAGCACCATCGATAAAGCTGTGTAAACCAATGTCAGTCGACAGCCCACCGTTGTAGGCGAACCCGTTGGTGGGGTTTGTGCTGGGGCTGAGCCCATCTGCCCCCGATGAGGGCATGGCCATGCCTTTCCTTGTGTGTGCCATCTTGGCGTCCATGGCGAGGCTGTCCTCGGAGGACGGCCTGAAGGCAAACAGCGAATTCTGGCTCAGAGACGACACAGACTGCAAGGGACTGTCCGTGGTTTTGGTCAGGTTGATGTCAGATATTGGTGAGAAAGTAGATTTCCATTTACTGCTGTTCATGTTCTCGTTGGGTTGTGCTTGTTTCCTCCCAGATAAGCCGCCACCTGGTTTGGAAGAAAGGTTTCTAAATACCAAAAGGCAGTTTGCACTGAACCTGCTCACTAAAAACATAGGTTTTGCCTTCAACACCTGGATTTTATCAGTCTGTAATTCTATTTCTCATCCAAAAGCAGAATACCCATGAAGTCACCTACACATCCTTTAAATTTAGCTTCACATCTGGTAAGTTTTGAGAATGCTGATCTACTCTTGCTCTACAGATCCCTCCCCAAGCCCTGACATGGCATAACATAACATCGGATCTTTAGTGGCCTGTGACTACAGAAAGAACTGGCCCAAGATCTGTAATTATCAGCCACCTGTCTTTATTATGATAACACAAAGCCCTGGTGGGATGGCTCTCTGCTCACCAGCCTCCTATTAACAACACCTTCAGCCACCCACTCCCCAGCCCAACCACTGCCCCAAGCTGTTTACATCCCTCACACCCACCATTTTCAACAGTCTTCTGTGGAGATTTGCTTTCCAGCGATATCGTTGCAATTTTCCTCTCGATCCTGGTGGGAAAATAAAAAGGTTATAGCACTCACTGCAGCCGTTTGCTTTCATATTTACCCTCAGAGCCTCATGTTCACATCCTAACAGCTGATTGAAGCGCATAAAGCCGAGGCACTAGATGGGACAGGAAAGCCATTTAGAAATATCCACTAAAAGCTAAGCAGAAGCTGTCACGACTCTGTGCTCTTTGCCAAGGTCGGTGCCTGCTCAGAGAATGTCACCACTGCTCCTTCACAAGGTCGGTGTCATTCATACACACTCACCTGGTGCTGTTGTGCTCATCTTCAGATCCCTGCTCGTCATCTGACGTGAGAGGGGAGTAATGAACGCCGTTGCTCTGAGTGAGGGGCTTTTCCTTTTTCAGTACCGGGGGCTGGTCGTTGTCCTGGTAAGGAACAGGAGAGTTCTTCAGGGAGTTTTCAGGAGAGGAAATGGCTGTTATTTCTAAAGGCTGGTTAATGTTATTGACCTGGGCAAGAAGGAAAAAAAGCAGTTACGGGTGAGAGCACCTCTTTAGAAACAAGGCATCTTGTTAAGGATATGAACACGCTCAGCTTTAGGACAGGCCACCTTGGCACTGCCACTGCTCTCCCCCAACACCACGCAGCAGAGCCCAGGATGATGGCTTTAAGATAACTCGGGAAAATATCTTATTTTCATTATTTGATTTTATGTTTGAATGCAGAAATGAAGACATGGGAAAATGACATTTCTTCTCAAACTGCCACTGCAGCATCCCATGAGCACAACTTGCGGAGCTGGCTTATTAACGTGGGAACACCATATGCTTCTGGCACTCGTGAGCTGTTTAGTCAATCTTAGCTTAAACTACATTCAAAATATTTAATCTACGGGGTAAAAAAAAAAAGAGCAACTTCACTGTAAAAACAAGTTTTGCTGTAAGAGGCGAGATTGCTTTTTAATTTTTAGTGCTGTGACAGGAAGAACTCTTTGGAGATGTTCTCCAAAGGCATTCAAGGCCCTGAGCAGCCTGGTGGGGGCACCCACCCCTTGGAGAGGGGTTGGAACAGAGTGACCTCCAACCCAAACCATTCTGTGATATTGTATGGGAAGTGCTGAATTGTGGCCTGAACCTCTGATTGATCACCTGAGGCGAGCAATGAGTCAGCCACGGGAGCACAGCTGAAGGCAATTCACCTGTGCTGCCGGAAGGGGTGGAGCCTGGCTCCACCTCTCCTAGACACATTTAAGAGCTGACTAGCAGTGGGGAAGGATCTCTTCTGGAGATCTGCTCTGTTGGAGTATCATCAGTGAGCCCCAAATATGGGTAAGATACTGGTAAGCATCCTATCTTTTCTGCTTTGGTGTAATAGCTATGTAGCCAAGCTCTCTAGTATACCATAACATCTGTATATTCATTGATTGTACAGATATCTATACCAAAGCAGCTCTTTAACTTTTAGCAGCTCCCCTGCCCCTCAGAAAGGCTGTTTCCACAGAGGGTCATCACTCCAGTCCCAGCCACTAGCCCTGTGACAACCTCACGCCCAAGAAGAAAGCAGCGGAAGCTGACTTCTAACTCAAAGAAATCTCCCCAGCCCTCCGCTTCCTCTGCAGCCCTTACCATGGAGTTGATATTGAGCGGTGAACCTGATGGCTGCGTAAAGAGTCCAGACACAGCGGGCAAGGATTTGCGTTTGGGGGAGACCCCGGAGCTCCCGCTGAGGTTCCCAGTGGAGGATCTCTTCCGCCGGCCGCGCTTCTTCCCGTCCTGCGCGTGTGCTGGGCCGCAGTCCAGCCGAGCGCTCGCGGGCAGAGGGCTGTGCTTGGTGGAAGGGGATTGTTTTACATGTCCTGTATTAGGAGAGATTGTAAAGATGATTCTTCTCTTGGCCTCGTTCTCAGGATCTGAAAATGCTGCATCAGACTGAAGATCCCCCTTTGTTCCATCGGCAAACATCTTCTGAGCATCTGCATAGTGCAGTCCCCCTACCAGGCTCTGGGAGGTGCCATTTAACCTGGGGCTTGCTGAGTGCTGGTGAGCAGGGGAGCTTTGCCCAGAGTTCCTTGACTGCATCATTAGCAAAGGATGTTGTGGAGTGGAACTCCGAGACCCTACTGAGTTAAACAGACTCCCGGAGTCGTCCAGAGCTGCCTGATCAACACTATGGTTAAGATGGGCTGGGCTGTTTGTAAGATTTCCATTGACTGCCACGGAGCCAGAAGAGTAAGAAAAACCTGTTGAAAGGGAAAGTATACATCACTGCTTCTGCTGAGCGATAGTTTACAGTGCTAGATGTATGGGATGGCTGGGGCTGGCCTGGCCGTGCAGTTGGGATGCTGGCTCTGCACGCTCACAGTTCCACTCAGGCCGTAACAATTTGCTCTGCTCTCTCATCAGTCTTGTATGGAGATAGCCTGTAATGGAACCTCCAGTGAAAGGTTCTTGTAAACTGTTACACCTCCTGAAGTTGGGGCTCCTGTTTCTCTACTCCTTCCTATCATCGAGGAAATAAGAGGGCCAAACTGAGTTGGTTTCTTTCCTCAAAAATAAGGGACTCTGTCTATACAGCCCAAGTCCTGCTCAACACTAAACAAACAGCAGTGGCTTCCAAGTGAAGGGATTTCACTGCAGCAGAATGCCATCTGGGATAAGCCTGGGAAGGGGATGAGGTATTTGTCATGGCATATCACAAATGGGTTTAGTGCTCCAGTAAGGCCTTGTCTCCAGGCTGCCTACGTGGAAAGGACAGAAGGGAATACAGTACTGTTTTACATCACCTTTTAAATAATTCTTTGTTTGCGTAGAAAATTGCAGCAAAGCCCTTCTTTGCAGAACAGATGCTAGAAACAACACAAGCCCCTCAAGGTGATAAACACAAAGAACAAATGCACTCTGACGAGGGATCAGCTGCAGGGCAGCTTCTGTATGCAAGAACCTACATTTCTCAGTCCACAACATTTCCATACCCTTAACAGCTACAGGCCACAGTTCCAACAGACGGGCGAGCTCAGAAGTGATGTCTGTATTAAAGGCATCCCTACTCTTTCCCTGTTTCCCAGATTCTGGTGCCTTTACAAATGCTCATGAGACATCACTGTGATGTCCTTAAAGGAATCAATTTTACTATTAAAAAAAAAAGTAAAAAACCCTCCACCACCACCCTGCAAAAGAGAACTTTTCAGGTGACAGTTAATAGGATAGTTGTGGAATGCTTGGATGGCTTGCAACTTGCAGAGATCGGAATCTCTTCATCCACGAAGAGGAATGCACAAAAACCCAGCTGCAGCTCAGATAAAGACAGACTCCAACGAAAACTCCACCCTGAAACTTATCCAAGCTGTAGGCACTATTCTGACAGGCTCAGAAGATGATAATCTGTGATCCTTTGGTCTGGTGACAAAGGGCACACCTCCCTAGTGCTGATCTGCCCGGAGTGACCTGCTCACAAAACTCCAGGTGTTTGCACACGTGGGTGTGACAGAGCACCTCCGCGCCGCTGAGGCTGTTACCTGAGGTAGCCAAAGCCAGTGGCTTGTTTCCAGCAGCATTGCTTACACCATTATGAGAACTAGCACCAATCTGCTTTTCAAGTGTCGATGAGTCTCTGCTCTGATGAACTGGGCTAGGTGTGCTTCTCTGCGGGGCAGAAACAGGCGTGTTAGTGCAGGAAGGGTATTCAGAAGTCACCCATTTAAACAAAATTCACATGCAGTAGTAGATTACCATGGAAAGCAGCTCTAATCCCTAGATACCCTAGATTTATCATGTTTTGAGAAAAACACAGACCTGTATGGGACGCAAAGACATGCTGCCATCTGCTGCAGTGCAGTGGTACCCAGCGTGTGCTCCATACCATGCACACAGAGGCTGTCCCAGCCTCAAGGCACTGCTTGGGCTCATCCCTCACAGCTGGGACATCGCCCACAGACCACCCAGCTGAGGCAGGGATAGTCTTGTGGTGCAGGCAGGAAGGCGTGGGGGCTACAAACAAATCAGTTGACAAACGGGATTCCCAGCTCCCAGAGCCACAAACCCCCAGAAGCTGCACTTTTCCACAAGGCAAACACTCAGCCCATCAGCTTGAGGCACATATTTTGCTCTTCCTCCTGGTTGAAAGTACCACCACCCCACAGACACAGGAGCATGGATAAGAGCCAAGAGGGTGAACCCCAGCAGCAGCACAAAGCACTCAGGATTAACAGCCCACTATGGATTCCAGCACCCCACTTCTGCCCCCCGTGATGTCAGTTAGGGATGGAAAGCACTGATAATGCCTTACTCACCACCTTCTCAACACGGCTAGGCAGGACTACGCTGGCCAGTGGGATGCTAACAGGGAGCTTATTGGGCTGCACTGTGCTGAGAGGAATACTGATGGGTAGGCTGGTGATAGTTTCTCCATTACTCACAGAAGTTCTCTCTCTCAAAACCTGCAAAAGCAAATGATAAAGTAATGTTCTCAACTGCAAGCTGTTATTGAAGAGACATTCTGAGCTAATGGTAATGTGCTCGTTTAGATTTTGCTCTTTTTTCTTTTCCCTCATTAAGAATTACATAATCAAGAGTGATAACTGTATCACTACATATGCTCTGGAAAGCCAGGGCATGCATAGAACACCAATACAATGGGACAGCAATACCCAACAGCACAGAAACACGTAAATTAAGGCTCCTGCTGCCCCTAAGCATAAAGGAAAGGCTGCCTTAGGTGAGCTCCTGCCCCAGTCACAGTTTTGTCACAGCTCTGTGAAGAGCACTCAACTGGCAGACTTCATAGCCTGAGAGCCTCTGAACACAGAAGATGCAGCAGTCAGAAATATTTCCATGGTAACCTCCTGTCGGAGGGCACCTGCTTGCTCTGAAATGAGCACCATGAGGATTCATGGCAGGACCAATTGTATGGTTGAGTTTTGTGTTTGTTTTTTTTAATACAAAAGGCAGTCTGGTTTTCAAGTTGAAGTAGACACACAGCAGACCAATACAGCCCTACTGCATTACCAGCATATTTGGTACGCAAACCAGTGAGTCAAAGGTGAGCACATCTTTCATGGGCACTGTATTCTCTTCCTCTAGCCACTTCCTCTTATTTACTGCACCACAATTCCTGCATTCTGTGTTATTTTCCACGCCAAGCTGACCACAGACCAGAACATGTCTGCTTCTCCCAGCCTGGAAACCTTCTCTTTGTTCTACCAGTCGTCAAGTCTCCATGCTCACACCAAAGCAGATCTCTTACCTTCTCGCCTGCAATCGGTAAGGCCGCTGGGGAAGAGGGCCGAGTTTCCTGAGGACTCAGCTTGATGCCATTGGAAATACTGGGACTTGGATACGTAAGGCCGTTCTCTTTGACATGGTCAGCTCTGCAACAGAGATTTGCCATCATCAGAATACAAAGCTAATGAATTCTGCTTTGCAAAGTATTCCTGTACCAAATCCAAGGTACCATAACACCGTGTATACCCAAGCAGTATTTTTCCACAATCCAAACAAACCACTGTTATTAAAAATAATCATAGAATCACATAATGGTTTGGGTTGGAGAAGACTTCAAGGATCACGAAGCTCCAGCCCCCCTGCCACATGCAGGGTCACCAACCTCCCCATTTAATACCAGCCCAGGCTGCCCAGGGCCCCATCCAACCTGGCCTTGAACACCTCCAGGGATGGACAGGGCATCCACAGCCTCTCTGAACAGCTGTTCCAGCACTTCACCACTCACATAGTAAAGAATTAATTAACTTAATCAAGCCCTTCCATCAAGAGATGATGGCTCTCACCTCTGTATCTCACTCGTTGTTGCTTTTCCATTGACTGCGTGGTCTTGATTCAAGTGTCTCCTTAGTGCTATTTTAGCAGGGGAAAACCTGGTATAATCAGGTAAGGACAGGCTCGCCATCCTGTCTGCCTTCTGCCTGCTGTGGTTTGGGGTGCATGGAACTATTTCTTGGTCCAGATGAGAAGTCATGTACTGAGGGGTGTTCTGCTTGGAGGACGGCCTGCTGAAAGTGTTGTGAATCTCATAGGGAGTTGCGTGGCCATTCATGGACAGTTCAGGGCTCATGCCATTGACATGGGGCATAGGAAACTTGGAGCACTCGAGCTCCAGCTGGAACCTGCCATGATCAGCCTCAGTATCACGGCTCAGATGGGTTTTATTCCGTAGCTGCACTGACAGTGACTCATCCGACGGCGTGTACGATTTCAGCTGCATCAGCTCCTGCTGCCTTTGGCTTTTCTCAAGTTCCACAATGCTGATCTTTAAATAAAGAGGAGGACAATGATTAAAGACCACACATAATAAGGCATCACAGCTCTGCCTCAATGTACCTCGCAGAACAAGTGACCCCATCTCTGGGAATAATGCAGAACAGTGACCCACGCTTTGAAGAACAGATTTCAATATGCTGCTCTGAGCCCACAGCCAAGATGTGCAGGGAAGGGGAATGGCTCAGAAACTCTCAGAAAGCACATTTCACATTTTAGAAGCAAACAAAATGTCTCTGATATAACAGAGAGAATACAGAATAACCCAGTAGTGTCGGTCACTGAAGTCACACAGAGTCACACGCTGTACAGACACAAGTCCTGCACAAGGTTGGATTAGCTTTAGAATTACACAAAAAAGTGAAATTCTTTCACATTTCATTTCACTGCAGTGACATTTTATGGGACCTCATTCCAGAAATGAGACTTCAGAAGACTTTATCTTGAAGCCACATACTATGAAGACAAGCAAGACCTTTCTTTTCACCAGGCCATGCTTTTAAATGATGTTTAATCATACATCATGATTCCTTCTTCCAGAGCATTACCAGAGAATGAGGTCACAGCATCTACTTTTTTCAACAGTTATCTACATCCTTATTCTCCAAGTTTACCAAACCCCTCCTAACAACAGGGACTGACCTCCAGATAAAGCAGCCACGAAGCTTACCCCCTAACACCATATTTAGCCAAGTGCTCTCATTGCCCAGGAGCTGCCCTGGGTTGGTGATCCTGGAGTCGTGTTTTGCTCTGTACCTGCAGTTCCAAACAGTGCTTTTGTTTCTCAGAAATCTGATTCTTCAGCGCCTGCTTCTCCTTCAGCAAGTTCTCCAGTGACAGCGTGGACCAATCTAGCTTCAGCTCTTCACAGCGTGCCTTCAGCTGCAGAGACATGAGATAAAAGGATCAAAGACAGCTCTCAGCATTTCACACTGCTCCAGCTACGAGGTGAAAGGCACTCACCTCTCAATAGGGTAACAGCAAGAAGGTTCTTAACCCGCCCAAAACTCCTCCCAGCTTAAGCCAAAGGGGCACAAAAAGGCCCTGCAGTATTTGTGTCATTTGGGAGGAGGTGACCTGGGTCGTTCTTAAACCAGTTATCACTCACCACGACCAGATCTCCCCCTGCCTACCTTAAAGTCTGAGTTACTGAGATGAAAACCATGAGCACATCAGCTCACGCTCTTTCCCCCTCAGATGAATGAGAGCATCACTGCTGCTCAGACACGAGCTCTGTACGCACCAGCTGCAGGCTCTGGTTCCTGAGTTCGCTGTTATCCTTCTCCAGCTGTTTGGTCTGTTCTTTCAGTTGCTGATTGTGAGCCGAGATTTCCTTCTGAGCCTGAATCAGGTCGTTGTATGTCAGAGCCTTCACTCCCAACTAGGACACAGGGGGAGGGGGGGAGAGGGAAAGAGATGGCTCAGTAAGGCCTTGACACACCAATTCCAGATAATGGCCCATTCAAAAGCAAGGCTGAGGAGACCTGCAGCTCCCAGGAGCCCTCCAGCACCCCCCGAGGCACTTAATTATTATTAGAGGATGAGGAAAAGGGACAGAAGTACCTCATTTGGAGCTGTTGTTCAGCCATTTAACCTAGAAATTGGCATTTCATTTCTTGCCAGTCCAGAGCACTATTTTTGTACAGAGCCACTACGCTTCCTCCTGCACTTCCAAACCAAACTTAACCAAAGAGTGAAAGAGATTCCACGTGATTTAGCAAAAAGGAAGATGCTCTGAGATCTAACGCTACTCTGGTCTCATTTTTCTCCAACCCATCTGCATGCAGGTGACCACAAGCACACGCTGCCACCAGACCACAGTCACCTCATCGAGCTTCTGCTGAAAAAGACGTTTGATTTCCTCTTTCTGTGCCTGGCAGTGGGTGAACAACTGCTGCGCCGTCCCCAGTAGCTGTGCATTCTTCTCCTGGAAGTGGGAAAAGACACAACACAGGTTTAGCACCAATGCAGCACGGTCCAGCTCAGTAAGATGTTCACATTTAGTCTGCTCAGCAAACCGGGAGTGAATCTGAGACCTGTGAACAAACCCAGCTCTGTGAGCTGCATTTGTCAGCTTTGCTGAACATAAGGAAGCTGAAAACAGCTTTGAAGTTGTTTCTTCCACTCAATGGTAAAACATAATCAGGACAGTCTTAATTCATTTTTACCCTCCTACTGCATTGTAAAGAAGTAGTAATAATCACGTCCTACAGAGCAGAACTGGAACAGATTATCTGCAGGAAATCTGTTACTAAAAAGGGAACAGAATCTGAATCTCCAGAGCCCCTGCACAGAGTTTTCCTACACAATACTCAGCAAATGGAAACACACCACGGGGGAGGTGGGAGGAAAGCCAGGAATCAGGCAAAGCACTCGGAGCAATGATGACAACACAATGCCTGCAGCCACCAGAGCCCTGTGCTGGCAGAGCACCTCCTGCCCATTGCATTCCTCAGCTCGATACTTGCTTACTCATTTCATGGTCGCATACATGCGGGTGCAAGGATGGGGCTGCCCGAGGAGCCTCATTTTTCAGCTCCCCATAGAAAGGGAGAAAAAAGTTCCCACTCTTCTCCAACGTCTGCTGTTGAAGCCAAACAGGAATTGTGCAGCAACTGAGCTGTGACTCCCGAGACAGAGGAGGAGAAGGGCACAAAGTGTCCTGATCTTCCAAGCAGTCCATTCAGATCCAATGCATGCAAGAAAGCACCGGGCCCAGCAGGCAGCTGAGTGGCTGCAGTGCTAACCTGACCTCCCCTGTGCTGCTGATATAGCTGCTCTGCTCTCAGCTGTCTTCTTCCTTGCCAGACAGCCAAGGAGCTGACAGCTCCATCTAAGGGCACTCAGTGAACCAGCAGCTCACACAACTTGTTTATTTGCAAACTGTATTCACGAAAGGTTTCTCTTGTACTGTAAAAATGCTCATATTAGAGGGAGTTATTAAATAGCACACACAGCAGTGCCTCGCCCTGAGTTCTGCTGCTGGGAAGTTTACCTAGCTGTGCTCTCAACACGGAGCGCTGAGTGCTTTAATGGAGTGCAGCAACCCCATTAAAAACATCTTTTCACACTGAATTTCCCATTTCCACGTCAAAGTACAAAGCAGCTGTCAGACACCAACGTGAGCCCATTACTTTTCCCCACTCCAGTTCTGTTTCCAGAGTACAGCACCATACCTGCACGCTAACGCTTCTCATTCTGTTTTCTGGGCAAGGAGGTGAGTTAAATTTATGGTGACTTTTCTGACAAGCACAGAACAAGAAGGGAATAGGCTGCTTCAGGAAAAAACTGAAAAATAAACTGCAACAACCATAGGGAAAAATCCATCTGCACGAAGAGCAGAGCAGCACCAACTCATCGCCAGCAGCGAATGGGGCAGCACAAGTTGGCCTTTCTCGTTTGGAAACAGAGTTCCCACTATGGAAGATCTCATAATCATCGGGACTAACCCAGAAAGCACTTAAATTATTCACTGACTGAGGTGAAGCAATACAAGAAAGGCTGTTTCAGCAGTAAGTCTCCTCCCTCTGCTGGAGGAACAGCTCCACAGCACAGCAAAACGCAGCACTGGGCAGCAGCAGCTCTCGGTCCATGCACAATAGCTCTTGGTTCCATGTGCACACTACCATGAATTTAAACTTTTCCCACCCATGTAATCCTAACATATTGCCATTATTAAGAGATCAAACAGAGCACCCTTCAGCTAGGAGACAGGTGTATTTATTTTTGACCCCACGTTTCAGTTTGTCACACGTTTAATGAACCATTCTGATGCCCAAGCACTCGGGATTCAGTGAGGCTTTTACAGTGGGAAAACAATAAGATGTCAAAAATCAGAAAATTCAGCTGCAGAGAACAGGCACGGGAGCTTCCTGCATGCGTGCACACAGCTTTGAATGTCAAAAAAGACATAAGAACTGAGGCAAGCCTTCCCTGGCCAGGTGCACTGCAGGCAATGCATATTCCCAGTTTGCAGACAGGACATTCAAGCATGCAAAGACTGACGAAGCCAGCAATTAAATCCCCATGCATTCATCCTGATTAGCACTCTGGCTGAGTCTCTGCCATCAGCCTGTGCTGTACTGCTGTTCAGATGTACACAGCATTGTTTCCAGGTATCTGGTAGCCCAGCAATTTTGTTTAGAAGCATTATAAATAGACTCCTACCTTCTCCTGCTCCAGCAACTGTTGCAGACTTGCTTTATATTGAGGAGTTTTCATGTATGCCATGAACTGCATGTACTGGATCTTAAAAGAGTCTGCAAAGAAATAAGGAAATTATGTATTGTAAGCATAAGAAAGCTCCTGTTTTGGTCCATTTGCTCCCCTGCCCCCCAGGCCCTGCACTCGCTGGCTTTTTGTTTGGACTCCCACTCAGACCAAGCCATTAAGGATCAATGTAAAGCATGCTGAAAACAGTCCCCTGAATGCAAGCTGAACTCTAGGATCCATCAGCTGCTTTTCATAGGTAACCCAGTGGAAACTACGAGGAGTGCACTCTACAGTGAAGCTCAGAGGAAGACAGTGGGTGCTAATGGTATGCTTGCATGATGAAAGAGGAGTTTGCTTTTAATACACTGGCAGCAGAAACAACACAAGACCAGCTATGAAAGCCCAAACCTTTGCTCTTTCTCCAAAGATTACTTGCAGTAATCCTCACCCTCCTTTCACTTCTATGATGCAACGCACCTTCCTCCTCCTCAGCCCTCTGGGGACATTACATCACAGCTCCAACCACACCATTGCAGCCATTCTGCTGCAATCACAGGCAACCCGAGCATGCAATGGGCACGGCAAAGACTTTTGCATCAAGGTTTCCTCCAGAGAAGTGTCAAATTCAGACAGCATCTCATTTTTGTTTGACTTTGCTGTGTATTTCACACGGGAAAACAAGTGCTGCTGTCATTTAAGAGAATGGCTTTCTTTAAACTCAAGTTGTTTCTGATGAGCTATTTGCACTGAAAGCTATTTTGGATTCCTGCTAAACCCCAATTTCTTCCCTTTTGTGCCAAGCTGAAACAAAATCAAAACCAAACACAGACCAAGACAGCAACTTCAGCAGCAAGATGACCCCCTCTCTTCTTCCTCTTCTTCCACAGTGTCTATGCCCTGTGTGTTTAGAAACCCCAAAGCAAAGGTCTCCTTCCCAAACAGTGATGCCACAGCCTTACCTAGCAGCTTCTGTAGTGCAGGTGGGGTGGGTGTCACCAGCAGCTGGTTGGATGAATGCCGTTGCACTTTAGGAGGTAGTTGGTAATATGGACTATGAGGTGACTTGTATGCATCTGAAGAGAGAAACACGGACAGCCTTTCAGTTGGGAAGGGCACAGAAGCTTTGCCATTCCAAAGCATTCACCTGCAGTGAGATTTGGTAACTTTGCTGGACAGACACATCGCAACCAATTGTTTGGAAGGGCAACTGCAGTGTGGCCTTAGAAGACAGCAGTGAGAACAGGGCAGCTCCAGATCCTGGCCAAGCATCTATAGACTCACAGAGGCATACCTCCACTTCCCTTTGTGGTAAGGGAGAAGGTATGGCACGAACCAAACTAAAGCAGCACTAAAGGAAGAATGACCTCAGTGCATCCATTATTTACGCTCACACGGAGGGACAGGCTTCTCTGAACTCACCCTGAGGAGAGGATGAAGATGTCTGTGACACAGTTTGAGCATGCAGAAGTTCTAGTGCAGTTTGGTTCTTCTTGGTCTTGCGCTCTGTATTTGCAGTGTTCATTTTCTTGGGACGCCCTCGCTTCCTGCCTGCCATTTTCCTTCCTTTTTTGCTCAGTTTTTTCTTCCGTGCTTTAGAGGGAGATGGCTTTTTAACAGCATTTGCCCCAGCTTTTTCTTCTTCAGCACCAGAATCCTAAGAGATTTTTTAAAAGCAGAAAGCCCTTTGGTTATTGCTACCTACACAAGCAGCATTTCTTTTAAGCGAGCATTAATAACTTTGTTTAATATATTAATGAAAGTCAACTGTTCTGTAAGTTGTCAATGAACTCAGCTTGCTTGGAACTAGAGCTGTCCCCAGCAGCCCAGAAGTTGTGCTAATTCCCTTCTGGGCACACTCATTACAGAAAGAGAAGTTTAATTCTTGTCTAAGAAGAGCTGGTTGTTCTCCTGTTGACTACCCAGGTCAATACAAGTCCCGTATAGTCTTCAACTGACTTAAATGAAAGTCAGAATAGATTCCATACTTCATATATTTGTGCACAGACACTGCATTTCAAACAGAATCATACAACTGAATGAGAAAGGAAATGTTGCCAAAGATACTCAGCAACCCTGAGCAAGACTCAAGGAAGAGCTCTCCAAGCACTGAAGGTTCAACCAGGCAGCTCAACCAGCTCTGCCATTCATGTGGCAATGCTTTTTTTCCCCCAGAATTATCGGGGCAATCCCCAAGTGTCACTCAGTCCTGTCCTCAGCAACAGTGATAGCAGTTTACACACTGAATGCATTTCCCATGTAGGACAGTCACCTTGTTTTCTTGAACCTTTGTTGGAGTAGTTGTGTTGCTCTTGTTTTCTCGCTGTTGACGACGTCTAGCTGCCTCTTGTTCCTCCTGAACAAACGTTTTAAAAGAGTCAATGATTTGTTCCTGTGCTCCTCCCTTTCTAACACAGATCCCTGTCTTTCCTCACTTGACCCCAAACTCTTCCCTCACTCCACCCCACCTCCTCAGACCACTCACTACAGGTTCCTTAGTAAGCATTTTACCCACACATCCAACATTTCATGTACCACTACATCACTATAAAAATAATCTCATGTGATTTGAAGTGTCAGCACCATTAATCATCACCCAATTCAACCTTAACCAGGTCTGCAAAGCAGCAATTTCTCAGCTTCATTTTCTGCTAGGCACTACAGACAAGGAATTTCACTCTGCCCATAACGCCTTTCTGGTACCTTCCAGGTGAGGTTAAACTTGCATAAAGATTCAGGCACCTTCTGCAATCTGAGCAATGTATCAGCCAGACTCTATAATAAATGGCAGATTGAGGCATCCTCCCCTTTTTTCTGATTTTCAGTTTCTTTTTGCCCCTCGACTCTGAGAGGTCTTTTCTTCTCCCAGGCTTGAACAGTCTGGAATAACCCAATCCCAAAGCTAGCCAGTCTGCTTGCAGGACTTGCTAAGTAAATCTATGTTCTCCTGAAGTTTTAAGCTTCATGGCCTTGCTTTATCCCATCACTGGGAACATCACTGCCATCAACTGTTTCAGCTGGATAAAGCCCAAAGGAGTTCCAAAAATCCTTTGTCACTTTAAGTCCATGTGTGACAGCACAGACCACAATGACTGCCAACACATTTCGTGCTCCCAGTGGAAGTCCCAACAGCATCAGCTCAAAGCACTCCTCATTTCCATGCACTGGGAAAGATTCAAACTATCATTTCCTCCTTAAAACTTCAGTGCTTTAATGAACAAATAGCTCTCTGTAGGTCTCCAGGGCAAGTGAAGAACACCTGGAGGCTCCCCATTAATTAGCCATTATAGAGCTCTTGAATGTGATTGTATTAGTGCTTGATGGTGTGTGATGCTTCACTTCAATTAGCTCCGTGCACACCATTCCTCACTTAGCAAGAAGATTTAATTTTCTACCCATTCTGTACACCCTGAAGAAGTGACCGAGGCCCTCCTGCTGGCTTCCCCATTACTCTGAATTTTCTACAGAAAACGGCTGAGACTTACCCTGAGTTTTGGATTTTTGAGACTAGAAAAATAGTTTTCAAGCTGCAAACACAAAGATGATAATTCTGTAAGTCAAGACTGAAGAACACACAAGAATAAACATTAATTTAAGATAAATTCAGAAATTCTGACTGCTTCTCCTCCAGTAAAGGACATGGGCAGGATGTAACCCAAACCCAACAAGGCTCTGTCAGCTTCCCACAGCCCATCCTCAGCTTGAAGCTTTGTGAGACCTATCTGCACTCAGCAGAAGGTTATGTGCAGCAAAGCTCCTTCACTTCACCCAAATATTTACCCACACTATGGCATATCCTCTCCCAAAAGCACTATCAGACTGAAGCAGGCTTAGAAAATATCTTACTCTTCTACAGCAAGAAACACCGATAAGGTATCACTTTTTCCACAAAAGTTGGTGCTTCTACAGAGTTGTTTTTGTTTTCTTTAATAAATCATAGAATGGCCTGGGTTGAAAAGGACCACAATGACCACTTAGGTTCAACCCCCTGCTATGTGCAGGGTCACCAACCACCAGACCAATGGAAGAGAAGAACAGTGGATGCATCAGCACTGCCACTGAGCTCTGCTCAGTCCCACAGACCCGACAGAGCAATCAGAATTGAGAATGGCTGCTAAGGAGCAGCGTGCTGCAGTGCTGCGTGATGCTGGCACGTTGGCTCTGTGCAGGGGCAGCAGGCAGAGCCCCAGCCTGCAGTGATACTCACTATGGTTCGGTCAATAGTATGCAGGTAGTAAGAGACTGGCTTCCCAGTCCACGACACAGAGCCTTTCAGTGGTGACAGCTCCACGACTCTCATTATAGTGCCAATATCTGCAGGAAGAAAGGGAAGTTATTCACCCACTGCATGCACCCAGCAGAAAACCTAGGAAATTCTGAAGCTCCTCCCTGTGTCTAGGACTGCTTACAGAACACCACTGATCCAACCCATGTAAATGGCACTATATTCAGATTGAGGACAAACCAGTTTGACATTTGCTTTTTCACCCATGTTTGTTTCGTTCCCTAGAATTAATAGGTCTGGGACATGCCCGAGTATTTCCATAACCACTGAGCATGGAGACTGGCTCTTTCTTCAAGCTTTATGCTTTCCACTGTGTTTTTTAAACTATTTCACTGTTCATCCTTGAAGGCAAAGCAGCAGCCAGGCGCTGTGGCACCAACCCCCTCCCAGCCAAAGCTCCATCAGCTATTTCTCCATCACTTCAGTACCAGCATGACACAGCAGCTGGTACAGACAGAACTGCAGTGCTGTGGAAGGTGGGAACTGACTGGTAGCTATGATCAGAGCTTTTACAGGGGAATAAAAGAGCACGTTGGCCACTTTGCCTCCTCTCCGCTATTTTTAATAACCACAGACTGCCAAACCCAGCACAGAGGGAGCTGAGGCAGTCAGCAGCCAGCATTTAATGGTTAATGCAGTTCTGGATGCCATGGAAAACAGCATCAAGAAAGAAAATGGCAGTTTTGTCTGCCCAGTGCTCCAGACGCAGCAATTCAGTAAAAATAACTCACAATGGCACTATTTCAGTCCAGCACCTTAATGGCATTCTGCAAATGGCTGTTCTTGAAAAGCAGTTAACCAAAAGCAGTTGCCAAAAAGAAAACAGAGCCAGGGCTTTGCAGCTCGGGATGTTACTTTGCCATGCTGCACAAGGAGGGCAACAAAGTGCTTTTAAACCCAAGGAATTTTTTGCTCTGGACACAGTACGTGCACGTTGCAGCTTGGATCATCCCACTGCTTCCACAGCTTTCAACAATAAAAACTGAAAGAAGGTCAGAAGCAAAACCAACAGCACAGCGCGTGAGCAACCCCCAAACCTCATCCAACTGCAGTTCACACACTTGCAGAGGATAACACTGGCAAATATCACGTCTGCTGTGTTCAGATGGAAAGAAAGAAAAAAAAAAAACAAACGTTGCTGGCTGTAAAACAGAGACAGCAATGGGGTGTGGATGGGATGGGGCTGTTCGATCTGTTTGCAGCACTGAGGTCAAGGCACTCAGCAGCTGAGCACGTCAGCATCAGTGCTTCTTACACCACAACTGCTGGGATTTACCCCTGTCTGCTTTTTGGTTGAGTGATTTAAAAGGCATTTCCCTTTGCTGTGTGTGCTACAGTAACACAGCACAACTCTCCTTCTTAACAACTCTTAATGAAGAGCAACAAAAGATTGTTTGTGTGAGGACTACAGCCTAATGTGAACAACAGCAGTAAAAAGGGCAATCGTACCACTCAAGTTTCGACTGTTAATTCTGAAATTCAGAGGTGCAAAAGGTTTTGAGGACACAATTCTCCCACCTGGGAAAGAGAGAAAAAAAGCAAATCAGTTTCCAGTTTCCTTTAGAAACGACCAGTTATTAACCACAACCTCGCAGAGCCCAAAATATGCATTATTTACTTTGGCACAGAGCTGTCTTATGGAAGCCACCACCTCTCTGTTCATTCTACATCCGGTTTGCTTTTTTCCCCCCCCCAGAATTTCTTATTTTTCTATCTTCTGCCATAACCCACCAAAACTGTGACTTATCCAAGTGGTTACAAGGGAAGAAGAAGCTACTAGAGCACCTCGGGTGACATCAGGGCTGCTCCTTGTGGAGCATACAAGACACCACCTGTGACTGCGTCCCCATTTTAACACTAATTAGTTAACACACAGTGCCCGGTGTGACAGTTTTAAATGGAAGAACCCACTAATTGAATTCAGCATGCAATGAGGGAAGCTGCACACAGCACCCACGGTAGGAAGCTCTGCAGTGCCCACAGTTGGGTGTCTCCACCACTAAGTGTCCCAACGTAGGAACCCCAGAGCAGGTTAGCAGGGCTCCTCCTGCCCTAAAAGCTCTGCAGGAAGGCTTAATGTGCAGAGCCATTCCCAAGAGATCACCTAGCTGAGAGGCTCCTTGAGGTACTCTCCATTTTAAGTGATCACACGGATTTCTGGTTTGTGTTTGTACAGAAGTATAGAGCTGGAGAAGTCCCCACAACGGTGCAGCCACTTCTCTGTATGGCTCAGAAGGAAAGTCACCAACCTGGCAGTTATCACCACGGCCGGTGGGAAACCCATGGGAAAAGGTGGGGAGTTGGATTGGTTACCTTCCTTCATGTTGGCAAATCGCTCCTTCAGTTGGTGATCCACCTCAGGACCAAAGGCAAAATTATTCACAAAAATAACACTGCAAGATAACGGTGGAGTTAATAAATGGGGATGGGTGTCTGGCACCAAGCACACCCACACCGCCATCCCCACGCCAGCTCTAAGCATTCTGGCCCCTACGAAACCAAAGAACAAAGAGTTTGCTCCTGGCACTGCCCCCCAAAGCAGTCCATAACCCACAGCATTGCCCAAATTTAAGATGAGGAGTGAGGGCAGCCTGCTCTGACAGCTCCTCCCAGCACACAGCTGGCTTTGCACCGTGTCTTATTCATTACATCAGCAAGTTTCAATGCAGAGACAATGTGCAAAATATTTTCACTCCTCTCCCATGGTGAGAGCAAACATCAACACGACGACTGAGACCACGCTCACCACACACAGGAAACAATCCTCACACATGCATGGCTCATCCCATTACTTGTTCACATTTAAAGTACAACACCGGAAGATCACAGCTGCTCTTCTGGTCCTAAGAGGAAAGGTTTGCACTTCCCAGTGTTTTCACTACCCTAAATCCTGCACTTTACCCTAATCCCAACTGAAGAGCTGCATCTCTGTCTGGGGTAGGAAATGCAATGGAGGGGGGTGTTCCTGAAAGCACTGCTCATATGGGAACGCAGCACTTGCACGTAGGTATGGTGGTTTGGGAAAGAAGCAGAACACATCACAGATCCAAAAAGAAAAGAAAACATTTCTGGGGCTGTGTCCACACGTCTTTGTGCTGCTCCCTACCAGCACCCCGCACGTACACACTGCGTGCAGTGCTGGCACGTGGCTGCAGCACAAAGAACTGATTCCTTTGCAAGAAGGCTGCTTGCAAACTCCCCTCCTCGTGCCTCTATGCTTGAGACGTGCTCAGTAAGGACAATGTGTCTGTGAGCAGCAGCCAAAGTTATTAAAAACCACAGATTAAAAAAAAAAAAAAAAAAGGAAAGAAGGAAAGAAGTATGTACTAAAAAAAATAAAGGAATAAAGTAAAAGACTTGTTGCTCCCTGCTGCTGGAAATTTGGGAAGCCCTGCCTGGCAAGTGAGGCTCGCGAGGGTTTCTTCCTGCTCCTTCCCAACACGTGCCAGAAAAGAGGCCTTGCAGCACAGCCAGGCACATTAATGGGACCAGAAAACATCTAGGAAAGAGAAGGGAAAAGGAGAAGTGGCCTCTTGTGTTTCTTAGTGCTCATTCTGGCACAACAGCCCCTGCAGAGCTCTGCAGCCCCAGGCAGGGACCTGCAGCACTGAGTGCTGCCCACACGTTAATGGCAGCTCCTGAAGTTTGGTGGAGGTACTCTGTGATGGAGCACACTTAGAGCAGCGTGATGGATGCAACCCTCCACTGATCTCCACAGGAAGAAATGTTCGAGATAATGAGTTTGAATGAATCCCCAGTTTGAGCTGGAATTGATTCATTTGCTCTTCTGCTGTATTATTTTTTAACATGGGAATTGAGCCTGGCTGCAAGAATCCACAGCCAAGGTAACCCCTGAGACAAGTGAGAAGGAAAGGCAAAACAAGCAGGGGTCTCTTCTGAGTTGTACAACCAGAATTTATCTTGGATACACCCCTGGGTACATATCCCAGGATATGCATTTAAAGCCATTCCTCTCAACAGAAAACAGGATCTGAAGAGGCCAATGCAAGGGCTGGCAGATCAACTTTTGGTATTTGCTACGGAAATTCTATAGAGAAGCTGGCCAGCCTCCCAATTTCCATCATACAGCCTCCCAGGCACTCAGTTCATAAAGCAGCATTCATTCAATGGCTGTACTGTACCTTGTGTTTGCAATTCTCTCCCTCCATTCTTCTGAGAGGAAGTCACCTCTTTCCAGCTTAAAGATAAAAAAAGAGACAAGAAACACAAAAACCACACAGATCAGCAAGTTAATGCTGCTCCTTTCCATGTGCCCCTTCCCCTACTGCAGCCTCAACCCACTGACCCCACTGCAGGATCCCCCCTCTGCTCCCACCCTCCGATGGGGGGAAATGGGGAAGGGTCTCTGTGTCCCAGCACACTTCCCTGATGGAACGCAGGGGAACCCCCACAGCTTTTCTGCACGGTGTTTGGATGTAAGAGGGGAATCTCAAGGCCACGCTGCTGTGCGGTGTCCCGAGTGAGATGAAGGCAGCTTGGAGGAGGAAGGTAAGAGAGGGAGAGAAGAAGCAGTAATATAATGAATTAAGGACACCTTTTGAAGGGCAGGAAGATGATGGATGTGTCACAAACTCACAAACATCACAGCAGCACCAGTGACTGCTGAGCATCCTTCTTCTGCACCTACTCCCTTGTTTGGAAAGGCACGAGCGCTTTGCTTGCCAGCTCTAATTCCAGCTGAGTGACAGCCACGTGGCACCACACCATCAAGCTCTCTCCAAGCCTCCACAGCTGAGCCAGCAGACCCACAGCAGCAGAGCTGGGTGCCTTCCCCACAGCCTTCCCTTGCAGCAGAGCAGCCACAGAAATGATGGCAGAGGTACTGCACCACGGGGCCAAGAGGAGCACACGTTGAGTGGTCTTGGAAAGAGAGCAGAAACTCTGCACAGAGCCCAGTGTGTCCGAACCAGCTGAAAACAATGGGTTACAATAACCCAAAGTCAGTCTGTACCACCCAGCAGACGGATGGAATAAGGTTTTAAAGCAGAAGGACCACCTACATCACCACGCCTGCTCAGGGGGTGATGCACTTTTTGATATCCCTGCTGTAACAAGAACAAAGCACACGTTGGAGACTGAGCTCAGAGGGATCCAACCTAGCCAAGTGCTGCCAGACGTTGCCAAAACCTCCAGCAAACACTCACTGCAACCTCAGAACAGCTCTAAAGGATGTTATTTTTCTCAGCTAATATAGTGAAATGTTACTTCTGGGGCTCTACATGCCTTTTTTAGAAATTGTGACCACCTCTAGATTCTTTCAAGGGATAATTCTGTTTTACTCTTCTATCCTGGTTGAGTAATCAAGACACAGCAGAAGAAAACCCACAAGCAAGGTAACTGTACTTATTGAGCAATGCTTTTTGCAAGGCAGCTTCTATACTGCTGTCCTCCACGCAATGCAGCCAGTTTCTAATATCTTCACAGACCAACAGGAGAAAGAAAAACACTTCAGAAATAACGAGGTGTGATGATAAAGCCATAACCTTGCAAACGAACAAAGTACTAGAATAACACAAAACCATTTTGAAATATGAAGCTTCATATGAAGGTCTTGAAATCCAACCTGTTTGGATCCTGACTTACTTGGATCCAGTTACACCACGCATCTGTCTTACCTACGTGGTTTGGAAAAGAATGATCATAGCCAAAATCTCCATTCCTTAACCCAACAGAACCTATATGGAAGATGCTTCCCTCGTCCACTTTTGCAAAATACAGGCATGTGAAAATTCAAACGAACCACAGCACTGCTTAAACCCTTCTATTTTGGTGCTGTAATGCCACCCTCGCTCCTACTTTGCCAACAGATGAGGGAAAAATCTCACCAGGAGAACTACCACAGTGCTGAAATAACCAGATGGTCCCCTGTGGTTGGGAGAAAACTGCTTGTTTTTCCCCTCTGGGTGGCAGACAGTGATTCCTGGGTCAGTCAGCTGCATTCTAAATAGAGTATACAAGCAATCTGGCTGGGCTATTTCTGACCACCCTCTTTTTTACCCGCTGTACTGGGGAGCAACAGGGTCAACAGTGCCAAATGATGGCTTAAGGAGAGCCAACATCAGGAATCCAACAAAATTCCCCCTGAATCACACTCAGTCCATGGCTAACACTAATTCTGAGAGCAAAACAACAAGGAGGAGAGCAATTCCACTCCTGCCCGAGTGCAGCAGTAGTGATGCTGACATAAGGGATCCCTGCACAGGGATGCACTCAATCTCATCCCACCAGTGTCCCAACCCCCATTGTGCTCCTCCTCTCCCCGAGAAACATAATCTACTTAGTAAATAATGAATGGAAGGGACCATCTGTAATGCAGATATTTTCATCTGATTAGACAATGCAGGAGATGTGCTTTATCTAAAAGGATAATTAGCTGCTGAAATCCGCTTCAGAGAGCCGCCAGCCAGCACTGCTTCTAAACTTAGAATGGAGAACAGGTTGATATTCAGGTTCTTCCAATGGGTAGCTCTGCTCTATGGAGAGCCCAGAGCACGCTTAGCAGCATCCAGCCCATGGAGCAGAGCAGCTCAGGAAGGCTGATCCCATCTTCCTTGGAACAGGTTGCCCAGAGAAGCGATGAGTGCCCCATCCCTACAAGGACCCGAGGCCAGTGGATGGGCTCTGAGCACCCAGAGGAGCTGTGGGTGTCCCTTCTCAATGCAAGAAGTGGGACCAGACAGCCTTTAGAGCTCCATTCCAACTCAGCTTGTTCTCTGACTGCTCGGAGGAAGGCTTTGTTCTCACCCTGCACAGACCAGAGCCGTAAATTCGCACGCAGCACTCCTCATTCCAACAGCCTCCATGCAAACACTTGGCTCAAAAAAAACCAACACAGTCCATTCTGCCTGGTAAAGTACACATGGATATTTTTAGGTTCCTGTTCTTTTCAAAAATAACTGGAGGCATGGATCCAAACCTCCGAAACGTGGCATCATTTCAAAGCCACAGGGGATGTTTGGAGGCCCTTTTGAATACCAAAACATTGCGTTTCCCGCTGAAATAGGGCATTCAAAAATATCTGGGACATGCAGCTCTCCTGCCTCCTCCTTACCGTTGAGCAACGGGATTTTTAAGCACAGTGATGCCAGTTACTGCCTCAAACCAGCAGCTGGAATCAGGCACATGGAGCAACGCTCCTCCTGCACAAATCAGTGCTGAAGCTCAGAATGGAGACCAGGCTGGATGGGGCACTGGGCAGCCAATGGCAGCAGGTGGAATGGATGATCTGTAAGGTCCCTCCAAGCTGAGCCACTCTGTAATTCAGTGACCTCCTCCTCCTGCTCTGCTGAATGGCCTCAGCAAAGCAGCACAGGGGCACTGAATGTTACTTCAAGGGGAGATGACTTTCTGCAGCATGGCAATGCCCCACGTGCCTGGTGATGGCTCTGCTGTTGGATCCACATGGGGATATTTACAGCTAGAAACCATGAAAATCCATCCATCTCTTAACTGCAATACTGCTTTTTAACGTGATGGCTGCACACATGCAGAGATTCCCCAAAACAGGCCCTCTAAATTATCCAGACCT